>JBBPBX010070094.1:2129-18686 GCA_038048925.1 Garcialebias charrua
TATATATATATATATATATATTTTTTTTTTTTTGTCTGTTGGACTTTCATGTGGCTGCCTGTTATTGATTTACTTGGGTGTAGTTCTCATGCAAATCCATCAGACCTAGCAACAGGGTTGCATCTAAACCAAAACTTTGCTTTCAAACCTATAATTCTTTCAGGCGACTATCTTTGACATATCTAAGCTGTTATTTTCACAAAACCAAGGCACTATTTGCCAAGGCACATCACTTTATTGCAGACTATGAGCTTTCCTGTTGCAATATCCTACATCCAGCAAGCTCATAAAGATCCATGGAAATGACTTTGTTTTACTCGTCTCTTTCTCTTTGGTCTTTTTCTTTTGATTTCGGCATTTTTCCTTATTTCTTTTCTACCATGACAAGTCACTTCATTTCTGGTCATGTGTTAAGCTGTGTGGCGTATACATGTTTATATACAAATATGAGTTGGTAGAGAAGTTTCAAATAAATTGTGAGCACCTCATACTGAGACTGTCAAAAAAGGCGTTCAATACAGGATCAACTGGACTTTATTTGTTGCATACTGAGACTGGTTTTGTAGGCTCAGATCATCACCTCTCTTTTGACTGAAATGTAATTTGTTTCCTGTCTGAAAGGTCTGACAAAAGAAAAGGTCATAAGTAACCTGGGGAACAGGAAGTTGGTGACTTGGAAGAATGGAAATGTGCATGGTGGTTGTGATTTTGAGCACTGTTAGCAGTAGCTACAGTATAGCATTGTCTGAAAGTCATCACTAACTCATTCTGGGAAACATGACATTCAGGAAATAATTGTTCTGCCATTTTGTGAATCTACTTATCTGCAGTGTAAAAATACATCACTTGTAGAAAGTATGAGTTGCAGAGTGGGGTTTGTCCAATTCTTTTTTATGGTTAAGATGTTCAGATTCGAGGGATAAAATAAATTATGGGAAAACATGTAAATCTATATTAGCACTTTGAATTTCCAAAGCACAGATTGTGGATTCTGACCTTGGTCCCATTGGTGCAACAATACTAAATTAGGAACACAGACATGGATGAGATAGTTTCAGGTTTCTGTTGATAATGTATACCGGTAATAAACTTGTTTCATCACTGTGTCAAATACACTTTTAAGATGGTTTTATGTCCCAGCTGCAAAGTGTGAATTTCTTTCCTATAACTTAATGGAATGAAAAAAAGGGCTTCTTACACCCCCTCAGTCAGAGCATTATATCCAGACAGTTTGTGCTGCATAATTTAACTCCATCTGTGAAGAAATGTGGAGCTTGCTGAGAAGAAGGCATGAGGAATGAGGTCGCCTGTGTTCATCGTGTCACTTTTCATTCTGAAAGGTGGGTGGTATAACAACGTTCCCCATCATGACTAGCAGACATTTAAGATACTGTAATGATAGGTATGGAGGCCAGTATGCCATTTTAGGTTTCATTCATCTGGTCACAGTGATCCTAACTAGGGATGTGCCGATCAGGTTTTTTGAAACCGATACCGATACCGATCACCTATGTGTGACGATCACCGATACCGATCACAATTACCGATTGCCTATATGTGAGCCGATCACATAAACCGATCACCGATCACCGATCAAATGGCTTACCTGCAGAGATGGGGACTCGAGTTTGGGACTCGGACTCGAGTCGCACTTAAGTCGCAAAAACAGAGACTTCAGACTCGACTCGGACTTGCATTCAAATGCATTCAAAAGACTTCCAACTCGACTCGGACTTGCATTCAAAAGACTTCCAACTCGACTCGGACTCGCCATTTAAGACTCGTGAGCATCGAGAATTGTTCGGAACCGGGACTAACTGTCCGGTTTTCCCGAAATCGTTCAAAATATTAATTTGCGATTCCTATGTTCGATGCTAGTTAGCCGACCGGAAGTAGCCGCCACCGAAAGCCAACGAAGAAGAATCCACCGGAAGTGTGCATCTGCTATCGATAGCGTACTAATTTAATAAAATGACCAGTCAGGTCAGTGCAGCACTTGCAATAATTTTCTATCATGCAAAGGAGCGTGGAGAAGTAAAATAGTGTCCCGTCTTTGACGCACTCCACCGGATTATTTTCGCTTCGTATCCGACCGGAAGTACAGAGTGGTCCGTCTGCAAAACGCTCCGCCGAACTTTTCGCTAATCGCCACCTCTTCGGCTCCACCAGGTAAATAAATAAACTATAAACTACATCTCATACCAACATTAAGGCAGCTAATAAGTTATACTCCGCTTAAAGCGGTAAGTCAGCTCAAATACAAACACGATGCTAACGTTAGCTCGTTTTTTTTCTTAGACAAACGACCTGAAATGGTTTCACTGTCCAAGGTAAATACGTCAGTGTAACCGAGTGCCACAAAACAGTTACAGCATATGTTGTGAAAAGGTTGCATCCCTTTTCAGATGTGGATTCAATTCAACCATGGATTGCACTTACATTGCACTCAAATCCAACACTTATTAACATTCTTAATTCATTTAAAGTTCTCTGTGTCTTTTAAAATGTTTTAATGTCTCTAGTTTTCAGTATTATATAATTTATGTTTATGTTCTCTTTCATTCCATTATGAGTGAATGTCACAGTTTGAAGAATTATTGAATAGGTTAGTTAGGCAATAACAACAGAGCTAATAATTGTATACATTCTCAGTCTTAAAAATGATTTAATAATCTCTTTTTACTGATAATACTGATAAACCTGTTGTTTGTTTAGGAACCTCCCTGCAGTCTGTCCAGAAAGTCTCCACTGGAGGAGCGTTTTGCTGAGGAAAGGGCACAACATAATTTCACAGCTCCATGTCCATGAAGAAACAAATGGAGAGAGGGCTGCAGATACCAGGACATCCCACCAGCTGTTCTGTCTGAGGATCCTGCTGCTGTGGTGGAACCAGGTTAGCCCATCAGTGGGAGCTCAGTAACATGACTGCAGCATCAGACACTGGACAATATTATTTGTACTGTATAATAATAATAATACTGTATATGTTTGTGAGTCCTCCATGTTGGCTCTCTGCCCTGTGAGAAATTCATAGTACCGGTAAATGTAACAAAAAGGAAAAAGTTCATAGCATTAAATTCAAACAGAAGTTCAAATTATTTCATCCTGAAATAACTCTGGCTAACTACTGTAGCTTTTTTATAACATGGAGTTAAACTCAAAGCAGTCTCCTCAGATAAATAGTGTTACCATTATTTTTATATTAAAGTTTCTGTTAACTTATTATTTTTATATTAAAGTTTCTGTTAACTTATTATTTTTATATTTGATTGTTTCTGTTCAGTGCCCTGAGACAACTTGTGACTTGGAGCTATACAGTATAAATAAACTGAACTGAATTGAATTGAGGAGAGACATTTAATGTAATGTTTTGGCCTCTACATTCAGATAAAAATAAGCTGTAACGTGTAGTCACTGAATTTCTAGGCGCAGCCAAAGTGTTGAGAGGATCCGTTTTGGTGACCTTAGAATCGCTTCTCTGTTTTTTGCAGATGATGTGGTCCTACTGGCTTCATCAGTTCGTGATTTACAACTTTCACTGGAGCGGTTTGCAGCCGAGTGTGATGCGGCCGGGATGAGGATCAGTTCCTCCAAATCCGAGGCCATGGTCTTGAGCCGGAAAAGGGTAGCATGCCCTCTCCGGGTCGGGGAGGAGGTCCTGCCCCAAGTGGAGGAGTTTAAGTATCTCGGGATCTTGTTCACGAATGAGGGAAAACTGGAGCGTGAGATCGATAGGCGGATAGGTGCAGCGTCCGCAGTGAAGCGGGCGCTGTACCGGTCTGTCGTGGTGAAGAGAGAGCTGAGTCAAAAGGCAAAGCTCTCAATTTACCGATCGATCTACGTTCCCACCCTCATCTATGGTCATGAGCTTTGGGTTATGACCGAAAGAACAAGATCTCGGATACAAGCGGCTGAAATGAGTTTTCTCCGCAGGGTGGCTGGACTCTCCCTTAGAGATAGGGTGAGAAGCTCAGTCATCCGGGAGGGACTCGGAGTAGAGCCGCTGCTTCTCCACATCGAGAGGAGCCAGTTGAGGTGGCTCGGGCATCTGGTTAGGATGCCTCCTGGACGCCTCCCTGGTGAGGTGTTCCGGGCACGTCCCACCGGGAGGAGACCCAGAGGAAGACCCAGGACGCGCTGGAGGGACTATGTTTCTCGGCTGGCCTGGGAACGCCTTGGGATTCCCCCGGAGGAACTGCTCCAAGTGGCTGGGGAGAGGGAAGTCTGGGCCTCCCTACTTAGGCTGCTACCCCCGCGACCCGACCCCGGATAAGCGGAAGAAGATGGATGGATGGATGGATGGGTGTAGTCACTGCCTAAAAGGTTGTTAGCAGCTGCTACAAACAAGCTTAGCGTCAGTGTGTTAATCTAATGTTAACCTGGATATTTTTAAAAGGAGACATTTAATGTCTATTGTTTACGAATGAATAGCATACATTCATTCACGGTGTCACTCAAATATTAGGGACTTGACTTGGACTTGACCTGGACTTGAGATCAGAGACTTGAGACTTGACTTGGACTTGAGATCAGAGACTTGAGACTTGACTTGGACTTGCAAAAAATGACTTGTGAGCATCTCTGCTTACCTGTAATTTATGAGTGCTGCTTCTGGCTACAAGATATTTCAGATCTTGTAGCCAGAAGCAGCACTCATGTTATTTTCAGAACCATAAAATCACCATAATTCAGACAAAAACATATTTTTACTAATTTATTTCAGAGAACAAAGTAAATAAAAGTAATTATCAACTGCATTATCAAAGAAAAATGTTTACCTCACTAACTTTCAATAAAAAAAGGTTTTTTATTGTTTTTAAAAAAAAAACACATCTATTACTTCATAATATAAAAAACTAAAATACCCCATTTGCTACTTAAAGCTGCACTGTTGGCTGTTTTTACAAATGGCTTTATAAATACGTAAAGTATCATTATTATTATTTTTAAATAATTTCGTGCTTTTTTGAACAACTTCCTGCGGGAACCAGGTGGCGGTAATGCGCTTAATATGAGTTCGCCAACCGCCATTCAACTCAAGAAGAAGAAGAAGAACCAGGAAATACCGCCTCCGCCATTTTACATTCAGTTCCACACTCGGCACTCGGCTTTTGGAGGACTGTTTCTCCCATAAGAGGATGCCTCATACGGATAAATTAACTGGAAACACTCCCTGAACTCTGTGAATGTCTCAGGACTGGAGCAGCAGCCGCGATCGCTCCGCCGAGCGCTCCTACAGCGCCGCGCGAGACCAGCAGCTCATGGTATGAGCTAAGGCTAACATGCTAAACCGGACCTGCAGCAGACAGCCGGCTTTGTGCGATCAGAGGTTCCTGGAGCTCGCCTCGATGTCGGACTGGAAGCAGAAGATATCGGGGGACACCCAGCTAACTTGGAATAACAAAGCCGACAGCCTTTTTGAAGCCGCAGCTAAACTGGACTGCCCGTAACTGCGCAGCGGAGCGGACTCGGTGGGGCTACTCGGTGGGGCTACATGCTAACAGGTGTTGCTTATGGCGGCGCTGGCAGACGGCTTTTGGTAAGTTATTAAAACGTATTAAAACATTTTAATGACGAATTAGGTTTGTTGTGTTGAAGGACTTCGTTGAAATTCTTCCACGAGGTACTTTTTCGTCGCACGTTTTGCAGTTAGCAAACTTTGCATCACAGGCTCTGTGATCGGTAATTGAAGGCAAAAGCTGATCACATCCGCTTTAATGATTATCGGTGCCGATTGATCGGTTACCGATCGATCGGCACATCCCTAATCCTAACTACTTAGATTGTTAGTTCTTGTATACACGTACATCTTACTCCTTTAGTTCAGCCTAACTGGTGTGGACTTCAGGCTTAAAGCTGCAGAGAGCCATTTAAGGGCTTGACATGCTTTTCCATGTCTGCATGTACAAGCTGTTATAATCTTGCAAACATGCACATAGTTATGTTCATGCTGTTTTTAAGTCAGCTGCACTACAGCATTCTACTCAGGATTCCATGGTTTTCACTTGGAGCATAAAGCCGATATCACCTGGCTGAAACTGAGTTTCATAATTGTCTTAATTTTTTTTACAAAGGTTTTCAAATGAAGAAGCAGATCCTTAAACTTGATCTATCCATTATTTATATCCTATATGTGAATCACATTTTGAAAAAAATGCCTTTGAAACCTAAAAAAACAAATAGTGACTGACAAAAGCAAAAACTAAATTGTGATCAAACTAAGAGACTTTGGGACTCATCCAAAACACTAAACCACTGTTCTTATCTACAACTTGTTTTAGGTGTGTGAATGGCATTTGGTTTGAAATGTAAATTCAATATTTTTCCTGAACATAAAATGGTACAATATTAAATACACAAGAAACATTATCAATCTTGTTAAAAAAAAGTGCTAATATGTTAAGAAACAAGTGTGTTAGACGTGAAACTTGAGGCTAAACCATCTGCTTATACCCTGATGCATGCTCAATAATCCAGGTAGAAAAATCTAAAAAAGCTAAGTCTGGTCCTCTGGACATTAAAAAAAACTCTGGGGGGCTTGACATGCTGTCAATGTCCTCTGGACATTCAAAAAACAAAACAAAACAAAGCTGCTTTGTTTTGTTTTGTTTTTTGAATGTCCAGAGGACCAGACTTAGCTTTTTTAGACATCTGCTTATAGTTTTATTTTGTCTGTGTGAAGTAGATGTCTACTTTCACTTCTCTATTAATATGGTTCCAACAGGGGCGGCCGGCCAATAGAGGCGCTAAGGTGCCGCCCCACTGGAACTTCTGGAGCTATTCACCATTTTACATTGAAGACTTTAAAAAAAATAATGAAATAATAAAATAAAAATATTTTCAAATATATGCATTCATGTTTTTAGTTGTGTAGGATAAATATTTTATGAGTAATGCTGAGTTGGGCGCATGAATCTTATCTATAGACTCTTGTTATAAATGGTGCATGCGCAGTTATTCCACAGCATTATAAAACAATGGGAAGATGCCAGGTGCAGATTTCTGCACCCTGGACACGTCCAACATGAGCTGTACCTACCAATCATGTGCTTCCGGTCTTTTTTTTGGGGGGGAGGCTGCAAAATGAGCCATGCAGTGACTCAAGCCAGGTAGGTTTTAAATCATTGAAAGCTCTTTATCCAATGCCTATTTGCTATTTCTGACTGATATGCCTCTCAACTTTTAGAAGTCTGTTTGTGAAAAAGCTTTCAGTTTACTGTTTATTCTAAAAGTGGCAACTGGTGAGTTTGTTTCTGGAGCTAGCATGCTAATACTAGTCTTTATCTAATGCTTATAATATTATATTACCATTCCTGACTTATATGCCTCTCAACTTTTAGAAGTCTCTGTAAAAAAAAGCCTTCAGCTGACTGTTTATTATAAAAGTGGCAACTGGTGAGTTTGTTTCTGGAGCTAGCATGTTGTAGTGATACAACTCAGTCCTCTGAAACTCTACGTGGTACGCTAGAAGTTCAACTCCATTGTTAAATGACCTTTGTGTCGTTTCTAAAAGCTATTTCTACATCTGCAAAGATCTTGTGTGTGGTAGTCTACATTTTATACAGAAATAGAACACATTATCCTGCTCTGAAACTTGTTATCAGCTGTGGTTCTGATGGTTCGGAATGCCAGCCCGGTTCTGATAAGTGCCTTTGGACCCAGTCCTGGACGGGTTTGTGGTTTCATCAGTAAATCATTGTTCTTTCTGAGCATGGTGGCTCTGTCCGAATTTGTTTCGCCATAATTTCAGATTTTTTGCGATATGTTGAAGGGTTTTTATTGAGTTGTAAAGTGTCTGGAATGTTGGATTTACATCTGGCATCCTTTTTGAAAGCCGCATGTCTTTTTTGTGCTGTGATTGGTCAGAGGAAATAAGACTACATCTACCATGATTACTTGGGAATAGAACTACAGGAGTTCTGATTTGCTGAAAGCCGATGACGCCCATCGCTGCGCCAGCCCCCTTGTCATCAGATTTCACTTCACTTACGCAGTCCTGACAAGTTTCATGCTTGCTTGTCCGTTAATATCTTTAATATCTTCCTGCTTTTAGATTTATCATCTGCTTTTGACACCGTGGACCATAACATCTTACTATGTCGTTTGAAACAATGTGGGGGTGTCAGCGGTGCAGCACTGAACTGGTTTAGGTCCTACTTAGCCGACCGTACTTTCTGTGTCCGCCTTGGTGACCATGAGTCCTCCTCTGCTCCTCTTCTGTGTGGGGTTCCTCAGGGCTCAGTCTTAGGCCCCCTCCTCTTCACACTATACCTGCTCCCTCTTGGCTCCATTCTTAGAAAATATGGGATCTCCTTTCATTGTTATGCGGATGATACGCAGATTTATGTCCCGCTTCAGAAAAAGGACTCCAACTCTCTGGCCCCTCTGTTTTCATGTCTGGAGGACATCAAAGCCTGGATGGCTGTGAACTTTTTAAAGTTTAATGAGGGGAAGACTGAGGTGATGGTTTTTGGAAGCTCAACTGAGACTCCCAAGGTCAATGTTGGTTCCTTGGCTCAATACATCAGACCTATTGTTACAAACCTGGGGGTCAAGATCGATGCAGGACTAAAATTTGAAAACCACATCAGAGCAGTTGTTAAAACTAGTTTTTTCCACCTGAGGCAGCTGGCTAAGGTGAAGCCAATTCTTTCCAAGCAGAATTTTGAAACAGTAGTTCACGCCTTTGTGACCACACGACTGGACTACTGTAATGCACTCTATATAGGAATCAGTGATTCCTGTATCTCTCAGCTTCAGAGGGTACAGAACGCCGCTGCACGACTTTTAACTGGCACACGAAAGTTTGACCACATTACTCCTGTTTTAACCTCCCTGCACTGGCTGCCCGTACATTACAGGATTCATTTTAAAGTTCTTTTATTTGCTTTTAAAGCGCAAAATGGTCTTGCCCCGCCCTATCTGTCCGAGTTGCTGCAGCCATACGCACCCTCTCGATCCCTCAGGTCATGTGATCAGCTGCTCCTGAGTGTCCCAAAGACAAAACGCAAGCTCAGAGGAGACCGTGCTTTTGCTGTGGCAGCTCCTAAACTGTGGAACAACCTTCCCTTGAACATCAGACAGGCCTCTTCCCTGTCTGTTTTTAAATCTCTTCTTAAAACCCATCTCTTCTCCCTGGCCTATGACACCATCTGCGATGTTGACTTTTAATAATTTTAGTCGCTTGTTTTATCTGAGTGTATGATTCCACAACTTTTATTATGTGACTTTTATTTATTTTAATTATTTTATTACCTGATTGTGATTGTTTTGTTGTGTGTACAGCACTTTGGTCCTGTAGGTGTTTAAAGTGCTCTATAAATAAAGCTGGTATGGTATGGTATGGTAAAAAAAAAACTGTTTATTCGCTGTTTTTGAGATTTTAAATTATGCTTTTAACGCAATTGAAGTAAGACTACCAATCCCCATGTGACCTGACGTCACGTGACACCGGAAGCTACAACTTCTTTATAGAACCCATCTTTTTCTCTAAAAGTTTAAAAATTCACATAAGCCATCTAAACTGTCTAACCACATCTATTTGTCTCTCATAATAACGCGGTGCAAGCGATTATCACGTACAGGCTTAAACACTTTCCGACAGTTGCTTTTAATCCGATTTTGTTAGATGCTACTAGTAAGATAATGGCTAAGCTACGGCTAAGCTAACGGATTCCAACAGCGCCCCTAGCGGCCAGGAAGAGTAATTATAGTCACCTTGTGATAAAAGTAAGCTTTGAACATCACTGCTGGATAAAAGATGAAGAATATTTACACAGAATAGATGCTAAAACCGTTGCATTTAATTTAAAACAACATATTTTAAAGTTATTCTGTGCACTCTAGTTTATTTTAAATAAAAAGTTTTAAATAAAAACAAAAAGCATCTTTTGACTTGATTTTTCACAAAAAATAAAAACAAAAATACCAGAAACAATTTGAAAATGTCACAGAACAACAAATTAATCAAAATCACTGATTTTGATTTAGAATTACATATTTTATGTATTTCTGTGCACAAACACACAGTTTATTTTAAATACAAAAATGATTTAAAATAACAAACAGAAATATCTTTTTCACTTCTTATAACTGTCAAATACAGTAAAACAGTTTCATTGAAACTGAAAAAAAAATTGAAGGCATGATGAAACAGCATCCTGGAAACATTTTAGTGTAAACATTGCATGCATTTCTAATCTTATAAAAAGCATTTGAGTAAGAAAAACAAAAATCAGGCTTGGGTTAGTTAGTAACTGTTGTTAAAAAATAGGGATGCACCGATCCACATTTCTCACTTCCGATCCGATACCGATACTTAAAAACTGAGTATCGGCCAATACCGATACTTTTCCGATCCGATACTGTTCAGGTATGTGAATCTGTATAATGAAATTTTTGTACTCACAATATTCATTTTATCATTGTGTGAGATAAACCCAATGAAGAAACTCTTGAGCCTAACAACAGGAAACTCACAAACTTTAACAGCACACAAGAGGCAGCTCTATACCACACACATGTCCTTCTTACTCATGGTACAGCTGAAAAAAAAAATGCTATGCATTATGGGAAAGACAACACAGCCCACTCCCCTTAACCATTAGGAGAGTGGATTTTGTTGTCTTTCCCATAATGCTTAGCGTTTTTTTTTTGTTTTCCAGCTTTAGGTGCAACTGGGAAACTAAAAAACTGCTAAGCATTATGGGAAAGACAACAAAATCCACTCCCTTAGTGGTTAAGGGGAGTGGATTTCGTTGTCTTTCCCATAATGCTTAGCGTTTTTTTTTTTTTTTCAGCTGCACCATGAGTAAGAAGGACATGTGTTTGGTATAGAGCTGCCTCTTGTGTGCTGTTAAAGTTTGTGAGTTTCCTGTTGTAAGGCTCAAGAGTGTCTTCATTGGGTTTATCTCACACAATGTTAAGACGGCAGTCACAGAATGTGATGGAACACAAGTGCTCATTGAAGCTAGATCGGAAATATCGGCAGGTTGGATCCGATATCCGATACTCAAATGATGCTGGTATCGGATACCGATACTGATACTGGATCGTATCTGCCCCATCCCTATTAAAAAATAAGTTATATTTAAAGTTAACATTGCACAGAGCACATTTAACTTGTACAAATTCATTGAGGGTAAAACCTGAAAAAAGGTACCTATGAATAAAATACTTATTACACAGTAAAACACATAAACCAGAAAGCTGGTTAGTTTGATTGACTCATTGCTAAATAAAAGTAAGCATTTATTTGCAAGCACTAAAATAAGAACCATCTTCTTGATTTTTACAAAAAAAATCAATACAAAGATGGAAGTTCAAAAAGGTGCAACAAATGAATGGGTCTTCTCTTTACCAGACCCAAAGTGGTTTAGATTGAGCCAAGGACCTGCTCCCCCTGCACCTCGCACAGAGAGAGAATCTGTCTCAAAGCGTGGTGACTACTATGCTGCCTGGAATGTCTTGCAGAAAGAAGATTAACATCCATTGATGTATTATGACAGGATCCTCCAGGCTTATTCAGGTGACATAAAGGAACCGGGCCTGGAATAGCATGTGCTTTTCAAATCTGCTTTCATCAATAATCTAATCTCTAATATAATATTGGGTCAATTCATAGTAAAACCTATGTAAGAAATAAAACAGTGTGTCATAAATGTTTTTGAGGCTCAAATGCAAAGCAAAACACCCTTAAAGGTGTACCCAGGTGAAAAGGTCGAATCCCAGTCGTTAAAAATAGAAGAGGTTCCCTGTACTACAGAAAGTTAGAATAAACAAGATTTTCAAACTAACAAATAACGAAATGTTGGTGCTAACTGTGACGGTGACTCAAAGTGGTTTAAACTGAGCCCTGCTCCTAGTGAACCTCAGGTTGAAAAGTCTGAGACAAGCAAAGAACCACAAAAGGTAGGTGTTTGCTCTCTAAGAGACCTAAAGTGGTTTAGATTGAGCCAAGGTCCTCCCGCCATTGCACCTCAAAGAGAACAGTTCAAGACATGCAAAGAATCACAAATGCTCCTGAAAATAGGCACAACACCTCTGTGCTCGGAAGAGACAGAGGAAGTAAGTAGTTTGTTAGAAGATTTGAATGTTACAGAGGCTGACCAACTTGATGCAATGAGTGGCATTATCATTGATAATAACACAAACATCATTGTCCAACCTGGTGGAGTGATGTGTAGCACTATCTTTTACAAAAACTCAGAGCACACAGTTAACAACAATAACATCAACATTGCCAAAAATGATGACAGCCAACAAATTACTGATAGTCAACATCATCCTGAAGGTCATGATGCTGACAGCCTACAATATTCTGACAGCAAACAAGATTACACAGACAGAGGTACTTGTAAACAAAAACGTTTGCCAAGACCTGTAAGGTTTCTGTGTAACTTTATCAAAAGGGAGGTAGCTAAGAAAGCTTACCTGCCAATCACACGGGAAGGGGTACTCACACGTGAAGCCCTCCTGGACGGCAGTGCAAACATAACTATTATGTCAGCCAAACCGTTTGAGGAACTAAGGACCGCTGCTAACGATGTTAACAGGCATATACCCCTCGAGAAAAGTGCTATTGAACTGCAGGGCCTCGCAGAGATGAGAACAACCCTAACAACTATAGCTATAGTTCATATGCACATGCACATTGGCAAAATGATAATATACCACCTGGTACATGTGTCTACAGTTGACTCATTCCCATTTTTGGTTGGCCAATATTTTATAAATTGCTTTGATGCGATTATGAATTATGGTGATCAGACAATGTGGTCTATAGTGAGCAATCCATTGCCAATCGATATGTCTCCACAAGGTTATGACACTGACTGTCTAACAGCAGGTACCGCAGAAGGCACAATGGAATCCCCAACCGAGAGCACAACCCCGGTAAGTGAACCTTAAAATACAGGTGCAACAGAAGAGACCCAACAGTTGGACCCAACTCTGGCCCAACAAGAAAACCTTCTTTGTGAGCTGGAACAATCAGTACTCACTGTACACTACCTACCACAGGTAGTAAAAGGTGTGGAGATCCAAGGATCCCACACCGAAGATACTGTACTGTCCCCTGGGACAGATAAATCGGCAATAAGCCAAGCTTTCTATGAAACCTTGGTTCAAGAGCATTTGAGTCTAGAACTAATCAGAAATGACGTAGTTTTTACAGACTTAAAGAGCCTCTCTTCAGTCAAGAAGTGGGAAAACATACATAACAACGACAGTGCCCCATCATAGTCTGAACAAGTGTTCAGTCCTCTGTCAGCTGCGCAAACAGCTTAAACTAAACAATGGCATCCTATCTTGTGCCCATGGACAGACATCCTCACCTGTGTGCGTGGTCCCCCATAACCACAGGGGGGTGATGTTAGGTCATGCCCAAGACAAAGACAAATATTTCAATAACCCCACAAATGGCAAAGATCTCTCAAACTCACAGACTTCATGGGAAACTAAGGTCGTCCAAGCACAAGATAGTACATAAACTAAACAGTTTAAACTATATTTGTTGTGAAAAGAAATGGCTCCAACTAGAACTTAGAAATGCTAAGTCTAAAAACCCACAACAAAAAAATAACCTTAAAAACCGTTTAAATCTGTAGGATATAATTGACATTGGTTATAAAGCTAAGACCTGTTTTATTGTATGGTACATGTTGGAATATGATGACAGGAGTGAGTTGAAGCAGTGAAATGTTGTTTTCTAGTTGCTTAATTGCTACTTTTGTTGTTGTTGAAGCTTGGTATTGTTTTCTGAACACTCCCAGCCAAAGAGGTTTTGCATTAATGTTAGTTGAAGACTTAAGTGGATTTAACTATGCCAACATGTTGTTCATTTTGTTAAAAAATTCAATCTTTGAAGAGTCATTGTAGATTAAAGCTAATTTGGTTACTATAATCTACACTGATCTCTCAATCTTTTGAAGTCGAACCGATGCAATCGATTCCTTTCTAAGATTATCTATTCATTTTTGGTGAGTCTCGCCATAGACTCCAAAATTTATAGGGAATACCAAATCCTATGTCGTGGTCTTAAAAGACAGCAGACATTTAGACCAAACTATATTTTTCTTTTTCTATGATAGATCTAACTTTAATAAGTTTCGAGTGGAGGAATAGTTTGGAAGAAGAGGTTTCGTTACAGAAGCCCTCCTGAACCGTCTATAGTCGTAGATCCCTATATTTAACTTTTGATGCTTTGCCCACCCCTTAATTGGTAATTGGAGCTGATCTAAACCATGATATCTTACACACCAGGTGCATATAGGTAAGGCTTAATGTAAAATCCCAAACATAAGCCTACCTGAAATCATATAAATGCATGACACATAGAACCAGAGTGGCACGGACTGTAAACCAACCAGCCAACGACCTTCAATGTGGGGACCTGCAACTACAACGTTGGTCTCCAACATTCATCCAAGGGTCACCTACTCTGCGTCAATCAGGGGATCCCCTCTACATGCTCATTAAAAAACAATTGTCGCAGATGAAATCATCAACTATAATTGTTATGGAATTACTGCTATGGAATTACCTCTGTGGATTCTAAGACTTTGCTTTCCAAGGGTTTACAGACGGAGCCGGAAAAGGGTAGCATGCCCTCTCCGGGTCGGGGAGGAGGTCCTGCCCCAAGTGGAGGAGTTTAAGTATCTCGGGATCTTGTTCACGAATGAGGGAAAACTGGAGCGTGAGATCGATAGGCGGATAGGTGCAGCGTCCGCAGTGAAGCGGGCGCTGTACCGGTCTGTCGTGGTGAAGAGAGAGCTGAGTCAAAAGGCAAAGCTCTCAATTTACCGATCGATCTACGTTCCCACCCTCATCTATGGTCATGAGCTTTGGGTTATGACCGAAAGAACAAGATCTCGGATACAAGCGGCTGAAATGAGTTTTCTCCGCAGGGTGGCTGGACTCTCCCTTAGAGATAGGGTGAGAAGCTCAGTCATCCGGGAGGGACTCGGAGTAGAGCCGCTGCTTCTCCACATCGAGAGGAGCCAGTTGAGGTGGCTCGGGCATCTGGTTAGGATGCCTCCTGGACGCCTCCCTGGTGAGGTGTTCCGGGCATGTCCCACCGGGAGGAGACCCAGAGGAAGACCCAGGACGCGCTGGAGGGACTATGTTTCTCGGCTGGCCTGGGAACGCCTTGGGATTCCCCCGGAGGAGCTGCTCCAAGTGGCTGGGGAGAGGGAAGTCTGGGCCTCCCTACTTAGGTTGCTACCTCCCGCGACCCGACCCCGGATAAGCGGAAGAAGATGGATGGATGGATGGATGGATGGATGGAGGGATTACAGACAGTTTCCCAAGGGTTAACAGTCTCAGTTTCCAAAGGATTAAAAGCTTAACGCAATGGAATTACCTACGAACAGTACGGAATTAACAAAAAACATTATGGGATTATAATTTAGATTTTCTTTTTCCACTTGCTAGATTAAATCAAGTTCAGAGACATTTGGTGGTATCCTTTCATGTTGGAACTCATCCCCACGGATAGGCGATCACTTCCAAAAGGGGGGACTGTAGTGATACAACCCAGTCGTCTGAAACTCTTAGTGGTACAATTTTCTTGAGGCTCTCAAGGAGACGAGTGGACACTGTTTTGTTACATTTATTTTGAATCAAAGGACACAGATCAGCCAGAAGAGACTTCCTTTTAATTTAAGTTAATTCAGAATTCCAAAAAAGCTAAGTCTGGTCCTCTGGACATTCAAAAATCAAAACAAAACAAAGCCTGGAACTGAAATTGTCGGTCAACGGACATCGGGCAAGCAAGATCCTTCAGAAGGCACAGACGCAGCTGCTGAATGAACGGGTGAGACAGACCAATTTTACTATTGAGACTTTGAAGGCCAAAGAAGAGCACATTAAACAAAAACTAACAACGTTCCTAGATCAGACCACACTTCAGCAAGTGATGGACTGTACAGATCAGGCACGCTTAGCACAGCATGTCAAGTCCAAGACTCGACAACAAAACAAATTTAACTTACTGATAACTCGTCAACACCATCACAATTCTAATAACAACACATTCAGTGTAGGACAACACTCCACTACACAGCTACATGCCAGGGAGACAGAAAATTGGGTGAAGAATTTATCTGACAGACAGCTCACCCAGCCGGAGACAGAGATTCTTGCCAGGGGACTAAACTTTGCAGTGGCACCAAGTAGAGTTCCGTTGGTAGAGATGATCACAGCCACTGAGTCAGCCATCCGTAACAACAAAATTAAAGATTTTGAAGCCGAACAACTCAGAGTCAAAGTTTCAGCCTGTCTCAGTAATGCCAAACCACCACCTTCCAACATCAGTAGAGAAGAGAGGGATGCACTCACCACTCTTAGCAAAGACAAAAACATCATAATTCTCCCAGCAGACAAAGGAAGGTGCACAGTGATTTTGAACCAGAAAGACTATCATGAGAAAGTTATGTCACTCCTTAGTGACTTAACCACTTATGAACCGCTGAAAAGAGATCCAGGAAGTGGTTACAAGAAGAAGTTGATAGATTGCCTGAAAATTTTGAAGCAGGACAAGGCTATTGACAATATTCT
>JBBPBX010070095.1:0-18685 GCA_038048925.1 Garcialebias charrua
TCCTCAGTGGAAGACGTGCCAGTAGGATTGAGGAGGTCTTCGAAGTATTCCGCCCACCGACTCACAACATCCCGAGTTGAGGTCAACAGCACGCCACCCCCACCATAAATGGTGTTGGTCGCGTACCGCTTTCCCCCCCTGAGACGCCGGATGGTGGACCAGAATCGCCTCGAAGCCGTACGGAAGTCATTCTCCATGGCCTCTCCGAACTCCTCCCACGCCCGAGTTTTTGCCTCAGCAACCACCCGAGCCGCATGCCGCTTGGACTGCCGGTACCTATCAGCTGCTTCCGGGGTCCCACAAGCCAAAAAGGCCCAATAGGACTCCTTCTTCAGCCTGACAGCATCCCTCACTGCCGGTGTCCACCACCGGGTTCGAGGGTTGCCACCACGACAGGCACCAACAACCTTGCGGCCACAGCTCCGATAAGCTGCCTCGACAATAGAGGCGCGGAACACGGCCCACTCGGACTCCATGTCCCCCGCCTCCCTCGGAACGTGTTCAAAGCTCTCCCGGAGGTGGGAGTTAAAGCTCCGTCTTACGGGAGACTCTGCCAGACGTTCCCAGCAGACCCTCACAATACGTTTGGGTCTGCCAGGTCTGACCGGCATCCTCCCCCACCATCGGAGCCAACTCACCACCAGGTAGTGGTCAGTTGACAGCTCCGCCCCTCTCTTCACCCGAGTGTCCAAGACATGCGGCCGCAGATCAGATGAGACGACAACAAAGTCGATCATCGAACTGCGACCTAGGGTGTCCTGGTGCCAAGAGCACATATGGACACCCTTATGCTTAAACATGGTGTTCGTTATGGACAATCCATGACGAGCACAGAAGTCCAATAACAGAACACCACTCTGGTTCAGATCAGGGGGCCGTTCCTCCCAACCACACCCCTCCAGGTCTCACTGTCATTGCCCACGTGAGCGTTGAAGTCCCCCAGTAGAACAAGGGAGTCCCCAGGAGGCGCACTCTCCAATACCCCCTCCAAGGACTCCAAAAAGGGTGGGTAATCTGAGCTGCCGTTTGGCGCATAGGCACAAACAACAGTCAGAGCCCGTCCCCCCACACGTAGGCGAAGGGAGGCTACCCTCTCGTTCACCGGGGTGAACCCCAACGTACAGGCACCAAGATGGGGGGCAACAAGTATGCCCACTCCTGCTCGGCGCCTCTCACCAGGGGCAACTCCAGAGTGGAAGAGTGTCCAACCCCTCTCAAGGAAACTGGTTCCAGAGCCAGAGCCATGCGTTGAGGTGAGTCCGACTATTTCTAGCCGGAACCTCTCAACCTCACACACTAGCTCAGGCTCCTTCCCCACCAGAGAGGTGACATTCCATGTCCCAATGGCCAGCTTCTGTAGCCGAGGATCAGACCGCCAGGGTCCCCGCCCTCGGCCGCCACCCATCTCACATTGCACCCGACCCCTTTGGCCCCTCCCACAGGTGGTGAGCCCATGGGAAGGGGGACCCACGTCTCCTCTTCGGGCTGTGCCCGGCCGGGCTCCATGGGTAAAAGCCCGGCCACCAGGCGCTCGCCAGCGTGCCCCACCTCCGGGCCTGGCTCCAGAGTGGGGCCCCGGTGACCCGCGTCCGGGCGAGGGAAAACTTAGTCCATTAATTGTACTCATCATAGGGGTTTTTGGGCTGCACTTTGTCTGGTCCCTCACCTAGGACCTGTCTGCCTTGGGTGACCCTTCTAGGGGCATGAAGCCCCTGACAGCATAGCTCCTAGGATCATTGGGACACTCAAACCCCTCCACCACGGTAAGGTGGCAGCCCAGGGAGGTGTTAAAAATATATTTTTAGAAAAGTGGACTGCACCTTTAAAGAAATGAGGTCAACTTGGTATCAAAATGTTCATCTCGTTCAGGACACTCCTGCTATGACTTCTGGTACAGATGTATTTTAAACACCAAAGTTCATGCTCAATAATCCAGGCATAAAATCCAACAATGTTCTGTCAGGTCATCTGGACGGTTTCTTTTTCGTGCGGAGACGTTTTGCCCTCCATCCGGAAGGCTTCATCAGTCTGAGGCTCTGTACACACATAGCCTGGTGTTTGAAAAACGAATATCTGCCCCCAAAAAATATCTCCGTACATACATGTTCGGATATTTAAAATGTTCGTCTACATGTCCCCGTTTATTTTCACCACAGAGCGTTGTAAAAAATATGCCGAACCTGTAGGTGGCAGTGTAGTGCGAAGAAGAAACATATATCAGCCAATCACAACCCTTCAAAGCAACCACAAACTAGGGCTGGGCGATATGAGGAAAATATTATATCGCAATATTTTTTGGCTATATCACGATACACGATATATATCGCGATATCTCCAAAATCAATGAAAAAATGATTAAAAATTGATTAAAAATGTTCAACACTAAATTTGAATAAACTTAAATATTTTATTTTAACCATCAATTGCACACATAAAAAAGTACTTCAAGCAAAAAGGAAGAATAAATAATTTTAACTTAAAAAGGTGCTCTTGTGCTTTTAACATTATTATTTTTTTTAATCAAAACATTTAAGGCCTTTAAAATACAAAAACAAAAGTGTAAACAGTGGCCATAAAATTTACTGACCCAGAACAGTCACAGGTAACAACTCTCAACTATTTGCATGTGCTGGTAATTTTTAACAACAAACCACAAAATGTGCACAAGTTTCAAACTGTGCCAAGTTCAGGCAATGTCTGCAAAACCTCTGAACAAGAACAGATTTATCACAGGTATTGTGTACTGCAGTAAATGTGAGCCTCTGTGTACTGTATCCGGTTTTATTGTGAAAGGGTCAGGGGGTTGTTTCCGGATTCACGAAGACGTTCTCTAAGTTGCTCTACAAAGTGTCGCATTGAATCCTTGTGTAAAAACACGACAGCCTCCACTCAGAAACGTGAACAGAGAGGTGGAGACATTATTAAATCAGCTGTATCGCTAAAGACACGGTCAGTCTCAGCTGTGGAAGACGACGGCTAAAGCGTTAGCCATCTTGTTAGCCGCTAAGGACCGTTTCTTTAGCGAAATGATAAACTGCTGATTTATTAATGTCTCCACCTCTCTCTGCGGTGCACGCGTGACCAAATGAGTTCAGACCCATGGTTTGTTTTAAGGAAGCAGCAGGCTGGAAAAACACTTGGTTCTGCCGTTTCATCATGCTCCACTCCGCTGTTTAAATGGTGAAAAAGATTCATAGTTCCGACCTTTCGTCGGGATTATTTTCAGCATCGTCTACAAAAACATTTTTTATGCCCTCATCTGACAATTTAATCCAAACTAGCTCAGAAAGAACATTGTTTTCCCCCTCAGCAGCGTGCAGCGCTCTTCATATCTGCCGTGTTTACATGTACTGAAAGTCTCCGCGGCTCGTCCTCCTGCAGCCTGCAGGAAGGAGGGGGGCGAGTGGGAGCCCGCGCGACAGCAGGAGGATCCTCGATATAGACGATATAGCCCTTTTAACCATCGTACATTTAAAATATCGTGATACATCGAGTATATTCGATATATCGCCCACCCCTACCACAAACTTCCTGTTATTTCTTTTTTTCCGTTTGTTTGTGTGGACAGACCGCAAGATTGAACTACTATTAAATACCCTGTTGGAGTACAAAGTTAATAAAACGCAGGAAAATGTCTACTGGGAATCATGTCTGACTGGGAATCATGTCAGAGCAGGTACGGTATGTTGACATTTTAGCGCTTTTTTTTTTTTAGAGCATTATGTGACGTCAGCGCGCAGAAATACGCAAATCTCCGGTTCTGAAAGTCCACACGCAAACCCTAAAGCGGAGAATTCTCAAATCTCCACTTTGGTCGGAGTTTTTTTATTATTCGTTTATAGTTACATCAACCAGAGTTCACATGTGGATGAAAGGTCAAACCGCATGATAAACTATTCAGTTTTACTGATATCCGGCTATGTGTGTACAGGGCCTGAGGAAACACCAAACAAAATGGATTCTCCCCCAACAGCCTACTCTAAAGTGGAAAAAAATAAAATAACAGATACGTATGTTGGTGCATGCCCCAGAGGCCATCTTAGCACCAACATGACTGTTGTTTCCACTTTGGAGTAGGCTGTTGGGGGAGAATCAGTTTTATTTTGTTTCCTCAGAAGGGGGGAAGGTAAATACAAGTTATGAGGTGTAGAAATTGTGGTGGCACAAGGCAGGAAGGAACCTGTAAATTACTTTGTTTTTATAATTACATGCAGGTTGACAAAACTGACTAAAAGTTTTTTTTTTTTGGTGACTATTCCTTGGGACAGTGTTATGGTACGTCCACACCTAACTGCAGGAGCCTCCAGTTTACATGCAAAGTCAATGGGGGACGCGCCTCCATGCGCGTATTGGCGTCGGGCGTCACGTCACGTGCGTGTTGAGCATGCTGGAAAGCGTTTTTCCGTGCACGTGAACCCGCGTCAGCCTCCAAAGCACGCCTCCAACATGTTGAAGATTTCTCCGTTCAAACGTTCAAACGCTGTTCAACTCTCCCTGATTGGTTGATCAGGGAGAGTCGGGGGGAGGAGAGAGGGGGAGAGTCCCTATGTGACGCGGAAACGAGGGGACGGGGGTATTGCGCAACTATGTGACGTATTGTTTGTGGGACACAGAAAAAACCCGCAAAGTCATGAGAGAAACTCATTGTAGCTGTGTGTTCGCGACAAGTCCTTCACGACCAGTCAAGTCTGCTCTACAGAGACAGAAATAAAAAGCTCCTTGCCTGGCGGAGTGCAGTGAGGAACTCGGTATACCGGTAAGCTCCTCCTCCCCCCCGCCGCCACACCGCCGCAGCTTCGCGTTTCTGGTCTGGACACCACTGTGGGTCCAGTGCGTCCACTTGCGTGCGTGACGAGCTTTTTGGAAGTTGAAACGCTGTTTAGGTGTGGACGTACCATTAGTGTTGTGAAGGCTGCATGATGCCATGTCATTTTCTGTTAGGCTTATCACTAAATCAGAAAACAGTAAATTTCCACCCTAAATTCACTGTTTGTGATCACAATTGCACTTGTTCATTGGGTATTCTTATTTTTAAACGTGCAGTTGAGTATCACCATTGCTTAGCACAATGGCATGTAGGGGTGGGCGATATTGCCATAAAATGATATCACGATATATTTTTTGAAATACCCCGATAACGATATCAGACGATATTTCACATTTTCTCCTTTTATTGAATCAACCAAACGTGTAATTTCAAAATGAATTTTCATAAACCTAAAAAAGCTAAGTCTGGTCCTCTGGACATTCAAAAAATAAAACAAAACAAAGCAAAAAAAATGTAGAAACGTTTCGTCTTTCGTCCGAAAGACTTCCTCAGTCTCTGAGGAAGTCTTTCGGACGAAAGACGAAACGTTTCTACATTTTTTTTGCTTTGTTTTGTTTTATTTTTTGAATGTCCAGAGGACCAGACTTAGCTTTTTTAGATTTTTCTACCTGGATTATTGAGCATGCATCAGAGAATTTTCATATAACAGTCACCAGAATATAAAAAAATATATTCATATTTAACAAGCAAAAATATATATACCACACCAGCCGCCACTGACACGTACGTGTGCGGTAATGACTATTCTAACACTTTAACACATTTTAAAAGAGCATACAGTAAATAAAAAAATAATTTCTTACTTTGACCGGCAGCTTCTGTCATCAGTTTGCCTGTTAGCTCCAGCTGTTAGCACTGCTGCGTTACGTCTGAGCTTCGCAGCTTTCTGTAGCACCACGCAGTTTAAACCCTTTACAGGAAGGACTGTTAGTATCCTAACTTCATACAGTTGGAGACAGAAAAAGTTTTAATAACTTACCGACGCCGCAGTCTGTGCGCGCCGCCTTCAGCTGTTAGCATTTAGCCACCCCGAATCCGCAGCTCGGGCAGTCCGGTTTAGCTGCACCTCCTAAAAGGTTGTCGGCTTTATTATTCCAAGTTAGCTCGTTGTCCCCCGATGTCTTCGGCTTCCAGTCCGACATCGAGGCGAGCTCCAGGGACCTCTGATCGCTCAAAGCCGGCTGCCCGGTGAAGCTACGAGGATGCAACTATGAGGCTAATGCTAGCTCGTTCCTCCTCCTCGGGTCCGGTGTGCGCGCGCATGCGTATTAACAAAATGTAGCGCATCTCCACATGAAGGCAGTCTCCACGGAACACCGGCTGCTGTCTGCTGCTTCACGCGGTCCACAGTGTCGTTTTGCTTCGCCCATCGTTCCTCCACAAAACCACCGTTATCGCAAAGTTAGACGCAGTCAAATGACGTCATCATAGGATGCCGCGATATAATTTTTTTCATCGGTGTCAAAAAATCCACCGGTATTATCGTAAACGAGACGATATGGCCCACTCCTAATGGCATGCTCATGCTGTGTTACAAATTCATTAATTCAACCGTTATTTCGTCAGGTTAATCTCATTGAGCCTCGAGGACTCATTTACAAGAGCGACCTGCTACAAACTAAAGAATGATGACAACAATAACAGTAGAAATTTCCTTAAACAATCAACATTAGACAAACATAAGATAAGATAAGATGCCTTTATTAATCCCACAGTGGGGAAATTTACATTGTCACAGCAGCATAGAGGACAGGGACCAGTTCAGAAAATGTTAAAAAATCTCTATATACATAAATAATACAAATTAGTACAAAAAAACACTGAAACAGTATAAAACAAAATATAGCTACTAAGAGCTACTAAGAGCAGCGCGTGTTGTACAGTCTGATGGCGGCCGGAAGGAAAGACCTACGGTATCTTTCCTTCACGCACTTAGGGTGCCGCAGCCTGGCACTAAAGGAGCTGCTCAGGGCTGTCAGAGAGTGATGCATGGGGTGGGACGGGAACACCAGCATGCGCTGAAGCTTAAGAAGAGGAAGCATAAGAGAGATATACAGATTTTTTTTAACAAATTAAAACAAAATATTAAAGTATCAAAACATTATAAGGTAGATGTAGAAAATCAGTAACAGGAACATATCTGCATTGGTTTTTGCCAGGATTCCAACAGATTCTTAAAACCATTTAGAGAGGTCAAGGCCGAGAGCTTTAAGTCTTTTTGTAAGATATTCCAGGAAGCAGGAGCGGAGTAGGAGAAGGCCCTTTTGCCAAGTTCAGTCCTCACTGACGGAACACTGCAGGTAATCATGTCCTGAGAGCGCACGCTGTAGCTGCACTCACGCAAAGACATGTAGGAGGAGATGTATGAGGGCAGCAGACCAAGAAGTGATTTAAAGATGAAAATGTACCAGTGGAAGAGTCTGCGTGAGGTTAATGATGTCCAGTTAACCAGTGAATACAGGGTGCAGTGGTGGGTATGATAATCACAGCCAGTTATGAATCTTAGTGCACCATGATAGACAGCATCCAACATCTGCAGGGTGCTTGTAGGAGCATTCATGTAGATAATGTCACCGTAATCAATGGAGGGAAGGAAAGTCACAGATACAAGGTGTTTCCTAGCATTCAGTGTTAGACATGATCTGTTTCTGAAAAAGAAACCCAGTTTAACTTTCAGTTTCTTTACTAGGTTTTCCACGTGGAGTTTAAAAGAGAGATGCGAATCGACCAGGATACCCAAATATTTATAGGAATCAACAAACTCAATAGGGACACCATTTGAGGATAAAATCAGAGGAAGAACTGCTGGGACCGACTTCCTATTTGAAAAAAGCATCCCTTTAGGACGAGTTTGAGATGGAACAAATCTGACTGGATGATGTCAAAAGCAGATTGCAAAAACAAAAAAGCCTTAGCAACTGTTTTAGCTCGACAATAAACAACTGTATCATCCGCATAGAAATGTAAGGATGCATCAGGGATGCTCTGACCTACATCAGCTATGTAGATTGTAAAGAGGGTTGGTCCTAAGACTGAGCCTTGTGGTACACCATTTTTAACTGTTAAATAACTGGAAGAAGTACAGTACTGTTATGTTGAACACATTGCCTCCGATCGGAAAGATAATTAGAAAACCAACCAATGGTGTGATCTGAGAAACCGATTTCTGAGAGCTTATGACACAAGATGTTATGATCCACAGTGTCAAAAGCTTTAGACAGGTCTAAGAAAAGTGCAGCACAATAATCTTTAGCATCCAATGCTTCAACAACGTCATTAAGGACCTTCAGTGAAGCAGTCGTGCTGTGTTGTTTCCTGAAACCAGATTGATGGAGAGGTAAGATGTTAAATGAGTCCAGATAATTTTTGATTTGAGAGTTTATCAATTTTTCTAGAACCTTGGCTAAAATGCAGAGTTTAGAGATTGGTCGATAGTTGTTCAGTAAGGTGGGGTCACCTCCCTTCAGCAAAGGAAGAACAAAGGCTGTTTTCCAAGCATCTGGAATGGAGTTTTGGCTTATGGGCGGATTAAAGATCTGGGTCACGGGGACTGTAATGATATGAGCAGCCAGCCTTAAAGGGGACCAAATGTAGGATATATAATTTTTTGTGGTTTATCTGTGGGCTATCCAGACCATTTTCAGTCAATTTTATACACAAAATAATGCTTAGATAATAAAATATCCCCTTTCTAATTCTGCCAAATTTCACTTCCGTTCTAAACGACCGGTTTATGAATAATGAGGTCTGAAAGCCACGCCCTACAAAGACCTATTTACATTAACTACGCCCTCTGTAACAGCCAGTATCTCTAATATGTTGTTATTTTAAAATTAGCTCTTTTTTATTACTCATTTGACTTACTGTTAGTGCTAGTAGCTTAAAGCTCCCCTGACATGATCTTTTAACTTTCCAAAAAATGGCACAACATATATAAATATTAAGATTGACCTCTGACCGTTTTTGCTAAAACAATGTGAAATGAATGAAAATTCCTCCCAAAAACAGTTTAAAATTAGCGCCATTTTTTTAACACGATAAATAGGGATTTCCCCGTCGCAGGATGATGACGTCATAACAAGAAACGTCTCTACTGCGCACCTTGAAAACAATGGAGGAGATACAAACTCGATCCGTCCAATTTAGCCATTTAAAAGTTAATATTTTAGCGGATTGTCTGCAGAGAAGCCAAAGTTATTTCCAGTAAACAGCAGGTTATAATTTTTTTTCAGCTCCTGCTGGTTTTTGGAGACTTTTCACTTCAGGACGTGAGCAGCTCTGTGAGGACTTACAGCATAGTTTCCACAGCACTGAAATGGTAATATATTAGTTAATGTTTCTAATAATTATTCAACATTAATTTATAGTTTAAAAAATTAGTCCCTTTTAAAATATCTGTTAAATATATTATTCTTTTATTTTATTTTGTTTGTGTTTTCAGGTTTCCAGGTCTCCAGTCCATCACCTGAGGCTCTTCCTGAACCACTAGTACAACCCAGACTTTCACATCACAGCAGGTAAGATTGCATCAACAAAAAGAATAGTACTCAACAATATTCTTTGATGTAAATCTGTTGATTTTCTGTGGTTCTGATGAGGGAAGTGACAAAGTGGATGCAGCATTCAGCCCATAATGGACCCAGATGTCCTCTGCGTCCAGACCTACAACACCTGGACATCCAGGAGCGTGGACGAGGAGGTGGTGGAGTCTGACGACATTAGTTTGACCCATTGTCTTAATATACAGTATACTGTATATAATATATACTGTGTTTGTCTGTGTGTTTTATCATCAATTCACAGAAATGTCTTCACCTGGGGCCTCATGTACAAAGACTTGCGTGGACTTCTTACTGAAAAGTGCCGCACGGTCAAATCCAGAAATCTGCCTACGCACAAAAAAATCCAGATGTATCAAACTGTGCGTACACCGGAATCCACGCACATTCCTTTTGTACATCACAATCAACGTGGAACTGAGCGCACGTCAGACACCTCCCCTGACACGCCTTCATTTACATATGTTAAACAGATGCAAATTACTTCCTGCATGTGTGAAGGACATGTTTGTTTGATCCCTGCGCGATCAGAAATTATTTCTAGATTCAGGAAAATAATGAATTTAATATAATATGGGTGGGGAAATAAATCCTAAGTAAGAATAGTAATAAAATGTGTTTATCACACAAAGAACGAGTGATTGTGTGTCGGTATTTGTGTGTGCGCGCATGCCTGCTTTGGTGCGCAACGGCTTATCCATTCATTCTGAGTGAAAATATTAACTTTGCGCACGAGTTTATTACCATAATTACTGTAAACACAGAGGAACTTGGATGTTTGGTTGAACATAGATCTTTGTTTATTTAATAGATGATATGAAGAAACGAGTCTCTGCGTCTCAGTGGAGAGTTTTCATGACATGACATGATGTTGGAGTCTCCAAACGCTGCGCGCCCCGCAGCCTTGTGCGCATCTGTTTGTCTGTGAAGCTTTCACTCTCCTACAAGTTATATATGGTGTACTTTCACGTGTCATTTTGGAGAAATCTACAATAAACGCAGTTTATTAAACACCTCCACTGCCGTGTAACACCGGTGAGGGTGCGCGCGCGCTCCAAAGCGCGACACTCAGCCTTTAGAATCATATGGATGAGACCATTCTATTGGACATGAATCGGCTTTGTGTGGACTGGACAGTCCTGATCGACCTGCCAGCCCTCTGGAAAGCTCGGGAACAGTTTGATCACTGCTTCTGCACGCGTTGTGCATGCATGCGTTGTACTCCAGAGCGCAGTGCCAAAATGAAAAATGATTATTCCTGAAAAACGGCTGATAAGCCATATCATAGATCAGAAAATTATATCTGTTTATAAATAAATGATCTGCGTGTTACACTATGTATTATATCCTCCAGTAAGGCTGAATCCGTTCCTGTTAAATGTATTTTTTGCACAACTTTGCGCGTCCTTTATTTGCGTCCATGTGGATGTAATAATTGTTATCATGTGTGTTTGGTGGGAATATTAATCATTTTCACATCATGAACAGTTAATAATAATAATAATAATAATAATAATAATAATAATAATAATAATAATAATAATAATAATAATAATAATGAATTCAATTTATAACGCACTTTTCATTAATGAAAATCTCAAAGTGCTACAAGGTGCAACAGAATTAAATGTCAATAAAACAAATAATAAAACAATTAAAATCAACAACAGTATCAGCTAAGATCAAAAGTAGAATCATGAGGAGTAAAGTATGCTCGGTTGAAAAGAAAGGTCTTCAAGCCGCTCTTAAAGTCAACCACAGACTGTGGGGCTTCAGTTTCTCTGAATCACCTGTAAGTGTCGCCAAAGGAACAAGAACCACAGAAACGTGCGTACGCCAGCTCCGAGCTGGCGTGGAATTGTACCTGGATGCGCATATATTCACGTTCAGTTCAGTTTTGATACATACGGGGTTTTGCGTGGATAGTGACGTAAGCAAGTTTTTTGTGCGCACGCACGGTTGAAACATGAGGCCCCAGTACCTTCAGAGCAGGGTATTCGTTTACATTTCAACGTCTTCTGGGTTCCGCGTTGGTCATCAGAAAATGTGTCAGCTTCAGGCCTTTGACTTCAAGATAACTATTCCATGAAGGAATAAACAAAGTCTTGAGCTTACGCTCGTTCGAAGTGGATTCATAATAGCATGTTATACAATCCTTAGCTGAATGACTGTCCTTGGCGGGTGACAGGCATTCATCCAGCTCTTTGGGACGTCTTCATGTCTTTGAAGCTCCCAGCAAACTCTGCAGGAACCTTCTGGTTCCTTCAAAACTCTTGCAGACTCCTCCGTTCCAGCCACACCTCACAACTTAAAGAGGGATCTGAGATGAGAGTAACTCGTCTCTTTCCCATTGGTTCAAAAGTAAAACAGTCGAGCTGTTCACTTGTTATCTCGACCCAAGGTTACAGCCAGCAGCAGAGAGAAATGTTTAGGAAAAAGACAGACTCATAGACTCCAAGAGGAAAAACACTTGGATTAGCGTCTTAACACTTCTAAAACAAAACCGTCGGGTCTATGTGACCCGAGATTTCAACTTTAACACAGCAGGAGTGACACAGTAATGTTTCTTGCAGAATAACACAGCTTAAAAGCACACATCATGAAAATGACAAAAGTTATTCTTTTGATCACATCAGCCTAAAATCAAAGATAGAAATAGTCTCTTTTGGTGACTATATTATCAGATTACAGCTAAATGAATGATTTTGTAGTAAATGTCTTGCTTTACTGAGAGGTCAGTAAAGGTCATCACTGGACAGTTCAAAAACCTTAGTTTGACCCTGGGTAGGTCCACTACATCTCCCCCCTTTTGGAAGCCATCGCCAGTCCTTGGGGATGGGGTCCAACACGAAAGGAAACCTTGAACTGTCTTTGATCTTGAAGTAATCCAGCAAGTGGAAAAGAAAAATCAAAAATTATAATCCCATAAAGTTTTTGGAAATTCCATACTGTTCGGAGGTAATCCCATTGCGAAAAGCTTCTAATCCTTTGGAAAACAAAGTCTGTTAACTCTTGGAAAACAAAGTCTGTGATCCCTTGGAAAGCAAAGTCTTATAATCCACAGCGGTAATTCCACAGCAGTAATTCCACAACGATTAGTTTTGTTGATTGATCAGCAACAATTGTTTTCATAATCAGCATGTAGAGGGGATCCCTCGATTGACGCAGAGGAGGCGACCCTTGGATGGAGGTTGAAGACCAAGCGTTGGAGCTGCAGGTCCCACATCGAAGGTTGTTGGCTGGTTGGTTTCCAGTCAGTGCCACTCTGGTTCTATGTGTCATGCAATTATGTGGTTTTTTAGGTGGGCTTATGATTGGGATTTTACATTAGCCTTACCTATATGCACCTGGTATGTAAGCTATCATGGTTTAGATCAGCTACAATTACCAATTAAGGGGTGGATCAATTCTGTAAAATTAGATATAGGGATCTGTACCTATAAAATTTTGGAGGGCTTCTGTAACGAAGGCCTCTAATTCCAAACTATTCCTCCATTCATTACTTAGTTTAGGTTAAACTAAAATAGAAAAATGAAATATAGTTTGATCTAAATGTCTGTTGTCTTTTAGACGAACGACGTAGGATTTGGTATTCCTAATAAATTTTGAAGTCTATGGCGAGACTCATCAAAATGAATAGATAATCTAGAATAGAAACGATCGAATCGGTTCAATTTAGAAATTGTGAGACCAGTGTAGTTTATGGTACCTTGAGTAGCTTTAAACTACATTGACTCTTCGACGATTGAGATTTAACAAAACGAACTGCATGTTGGCATAGTTAAATCCATATCATTCATTAACCAATGTTAATACAAAACCTTTTTGGCTGGGAGTGTTCAGAACCAAACAATATCTCAACTAATGACAACAGTAATGACTAAACAACAAGGAAACAACGTTTCACTGCTTCGACACACTCTTGTCGTCAGATTCCAAAGTGCAACACACAAGAAAACAGGTCTCAACTTTATGACCGAGGTCAAATTAAATCTCGTGGATTTAAACGGTTGTTAAGGTTAGTTTTTGTTGTGGGTTTTAGGCTTAGCGTTTCTAAGTTCAAATTGGACAATGCGACTTATAGGGTGGGAAATATGGTAGTTTAAACCTGATTAGTTTATTTACTAACTTGTGTTTGGACGACCTTATTATCCCATGAAGTCGGTGTGTTTGTGAGATCTTTGTCTTTTGTGGAGTCATTGAACGCCTTGTAAGGTTTGATCTGATTTCGATGTACCCATTTAGCAATTGGCTCTTTGCGGCCTTTGCTGATTTTGATTTCGTAGACGACTGAGGACACTTTGTCTGTTATCAGATGAGGTCCAGTCCACCTGGGCATTAGTTTGCGGGCGAGAGTTCCGGTCCCGGACTCTCCTTTCCCGGTTGCTGGGGCGAACGTATAGTACCAGACTCTGTCTCCCACTTGGAGTTCATTGTGAGAGGCCTTCTGGTCATAGTACGCCTTGCGTCCTTCAGCGGACCTTTCCAGGTTTTTCTGGGCGAAAGCAAAAGTGTTTCTGAGGTGTACATTCAAATCTTTCATGTATTGTTGTGTAGTGTAGGCTGTCGCCATGACGGCGTCGCCTGGTTGGTACAACAGGTGTAGAGGGAGAGTCATTTGTCGACCGGTCATCATCTCGAAGGGAGAGATGCCAGTTGATGTGTGTGGAGTGGCTCTTATGGCCATGAGGACCAGAGGGAGTTTCACATCCCAGTCCTTGTGATTTGCAGCCACGTATTTCTTCAAAATACTCACCACAGTTCTGTTTGCTCTCTCGACTTGGCCTGAAGCCTGTGGGTGGTAGCCGACATGAAAGTTGGCCTTGACGCCTAGCGTCTTCCACAGTTCTTTCATCACTTCACCTGTGAAGTGTGTACCTTGGTCTGAGTTCACCCGAAGGGGAAGTCCAAACCTTGAGAATATATGATTCATTAACAACATAGCAGTTGTTTGTGCTGTGTCGTTAGGAGCTGGTAGGCATTCTACCCATTTGGTAAATGCACAGGTTACCGTGAGAAAATATTTATTTCCTCTAGAGCTCTTAGTGAGTGGTCCAACCCAGTCGATCTGGAGGTCAGACCATGGGAATGCAATGCCTCTGCTTTGCAGTGGTGCTCTGTGAAGTGGTCTGGTTGGCTGAAACTGGCCACAGACCACGCACCCTTCAATGTAGTCCTTGACATCCTTTTTCATTCCAGGCCAATAGGCAATTTGTTTTAATGCCGTCAGCGTGGCTTTATCTCCTTTGTGTCCTGCGGACGGGAGATCATGGGCATGAACTAACATCACCCCCCTTTGGTCATGGGGAACCACGAACACAGGTGAGGACGTTGGTCCATGAGCAAAAGTTAGGATGCCCTTGATTAGTTTTAGCTGTTTGCGCAGCTGGTAAAGGACTTTAAGGTCTGGATCGGAATCCAGTTCGTCTTTAGACGGAGTGTTTTTCTCTGGATCAGTCAGGTACAGTATCATGGAGTTGATAGCAGGATCCGACTTCTGTAGTTGGATGATGTCTGGGTCAGTCAGTGCAGGTCGTACAGAGACTGCGTTGTCAGCAGGTCTGGCTGCGGCCTGTGCACGTGTGACTGCCATTACCCTGACTGTAGGTTGTATTGACAGAGTCTTGATTAACCAGGAGGGGTCGAAGGACCATAGAGGACCTTCGTCGGCTCCTTCTTTGGCTAAGGAATCTGCAATGTCATTGTAGTACTTGTCATCGCCTGGGACTCTAGAATGCCCTGGAACTTTCTTCCAGTAGATCTGTAAGTCGTGTGATGTCACCAAGTGATCACACGCTATGAAAAGCTCTTTGTGTTTGACCACTTTTCTGTCGCTTGTTAGGAAACCGTTCTGTTTCCACACAGCGAGGTGACAAGCGAAACTCAAACGAGCATAGTTAGAGTCAGTGCAGATGACTAGCGTCTTGATGGAGCGTTCTACTACCATCTGGAGAGCTATTAGGATTCCTGCAATCTCAGCATACTGAGAAGTCTGAGAGCCTAATTTGTAGCTGAAAGTTATCTGTTCATGGTCTTGGAGGAGAACTCCTCCAACACCTGCCCTACAGATTTTGTCGCGGAGGAATGAAGATCCATCCACGTACAATGTTGTCATATCTTTGCAGATATTGTCATCAAAGAAGTGGTGATTCGGGTCTTCAGTTACTGGGGGTTTTACCTCAACCGGCGGCTGGGTGGCTGGTACATCTTGTGTACACTTCTGGCAGATTGCCAAGTCCGTCCCCAGATGAGACTTCTTGTTTTGACCATAACGTATGTCTAGGTTAAAACTTTGAAGCGCCATGAGCCACGTTGCAACACGTGAGTTTGTCACCACACCATCTCTGATGCGTTCACTGTTAAGAAAAGTCACTGGCTGGTGTTGTGTTTCCACAATGATTTTCTGTCCACCAATGTAGCTGGAGAAATGTTTAACTGCCCACACTGTGGTCAGTAAAGCTTTCTCACAGTCTGAGAATCTCAACTCGGGGCCTGCCATCGTTTTGCTGGCGTAGGCTACTACACGTTTGTCTCTGTCGTGTATCTGGTACAGACCTGCACTTATGCAATGAGCTGAGAAGCCCACTTCCAAGTAAAACTCTTTGTTGTAGTCTGGGTAGACTAAACAAGGGGCTGACTTGATCCTGTTTATAAGAGCGTCCATTGCCTGTTGCTGTTTGTCAGTCCAAACAAATGGTACGTCTTTTTTAAGGAGTTCAGTCAGTGGTTTCGCAAGGTCCGCATAGTTTTCGATGAATTGGTTCGAGTAGTTACACACGCCCAGAAAACTTTGTAGTTCTTTGAGATTGGTGGGGACTTTGAGATTGTCGAGGCCTTGGGTGCGAGTCAGCTGTGGTTGTACTCCGTCAGGACCTACAAGTAGGCCAACGTAGTCCACTTTGGTTCTGCACCATTGGCATTTTGACAGTGATATCTTAGCACCAGCAGTTGTCAGCTGATTCAGAACGTGGTCGATCTCAGCCAAATGTGAGTCCAGTGTTGGCTGCCTCAAAAGGACATCGTCCACGTAGATCAGTGTCCCACGCTCGTGGGCGTCTGGACATGCTTTGTTCAAGAAGATGTTGAACTCTGCAGGTGAGTTAGCGTAGCCAAAGGGACACCTGTTAAAGGTGTACTGACGGCCACCAAAAGTGAAAGCTAGTTTGTACTGGTCCTCGGCGCGCACAGGGATGGTCCAAAAACCAGAGGCGACGTCGAGGGTCGAGAAGTACTTACCATTGGTGACCTTGGGCAGTTCCTGTTGGAGTTGCGTCATAGGCCATCTGGATAAGGGAACTTGTTTGTTTAGCTTTCGGTAGTCTATAGTGAGTCTCCACTTACCATTTGGTTTTAACACCGGCCATAAAGGCGCAGAGTAAGTGCTGTTACAGTATCGGATGATACCTTTTTCTAACAGGTCATTAATGATTTCTCTGATAGGTTGATGTGCTGCCAGAGGAATCTTGTACTGTCTGACAAATGCAGGGGGAGCATTAGGCGGGGTTGGGATGCTCACTGTGTGGAGCGTGGTCAACCCACAATCCATCGAGTCAGTTGAGAATGATTTCTCATATTTTAGAAGAACTTTGCGAAGTTTGTCCCTTTCTTCATCAGTTTTCAGGGCGTCGGCTTGGGCGACCACCTGGTCAATCTGTGAAGCAACTGAGAGGGGTTCTTGTTCTTTGGGGAGCTCCAGTGAGTCCCCTTCAGTGTCGTAAAACCTGTCAACAGGTAGTGCACTGTAAGTTTGAGGGCATAGACTGTCTCCTTTGTTGAAACCGAACCTGCGGACAGTGTCCTGGTCGGACTCAGCGGGGGAGAAAAGAGCTATGGCCTGTGTTGGTTTTGTGAACAAGACTTGCCCCGTGTGATGACTCGGGATCAAGTTTTCTGGGAGTCCTCCCAGAAATGGAATGCTCAGTTCAAAATCGTGAAAATCAGTAGAGATCAACCATCCTAGCTGTGTGTTTTTTGGGATCGGCACCTCTTCTGTGCTTGTGTTGCACACAGCAACAGTCGTGGTTCTGCCGTCGAGGGTCACTTGGCATGTGGCCTCCATGGACAGTCCTAAGTTGAAAAACATAGGAGATGGTTGAAAGTATGCCTGTTTTGTGCTAACAGCTTGTCCTTTCATGATGTGAATCATCACCGGCTTGTTCATAACCTGAGGTGGTACCACAGTGTTATGGCTGATAGCAACCTGGCAGACCTCTGGTATGGTCTGTCCAGCCCTAAGGTTCTCTGTGGTTAACACAGGAGAGTCCTTCGTGGCTGTATCTAGTGACCACAGTGCATCGTTGTTGATGTCCACTCTGACACCTAATCTTACCAAAATGTCGGAGCCTATGTAGGTTGCATGTGGTAAGTTCGGGACCACGAGGAACGGGTGATCCAGTTCTCGTTGGTTCCAGGTTAGTTTGAGGTCAATGATCCCTTTAGCGGTCATTACCTGTTTATCGTTGGGGTTTAAAGGGTTTAGAGGGGGTCAGTTTAATACTGACCTCCTTTTTACCTTAATTTACTTATTCAGATTGAATAGTAATTTCACGGATTCTCTTCTTTTTCAGTTTATTCAATATTTCTGTGATCTTTATGATGGATAAATAAACAGAGCCATTAAGTGACAATGGACACGTTAACTTAGTTTGATATGTCAAAGAGACACTATCATTTATTTAAAATAAATCAACTAAATTAACACCATTACACTTGATTGACATGATTTCACTTTCTTTCAATTCAAATACGTCAGCACACTTGATTTAACACAACAGACATAAATACTAGATGTTACACATATTTAGTCTGAGGGGCTCTTCAGCTTAAAATAGTTTCCAGCTTAAGATTGAGAGGGAAAGGGAAAAGGAGGAATAAGAGGTTGGAGAGATTAAGTTATTTATCTCGAGTGTAACCAGAGATGACACTTTCCATCCGACTTCGGCTAAATCCCAGGTACGTTTGTAAACAGCTTTACCTTTTGACGATGCGTCTGATAAAGATATTACCAGCCTCCCAGGTGCACAGAGTCCTTCCGGCCCTCGTACGTCTGAACTGGTCGTTTACTTCCAACGTCTCCTCGGATCCGCGTCAGCCGTCAGAAACATGTGGCAGCTTCTGGCCGACTTCAAGACGAGATGTTTCTCAAAGAAAGTTCATTAGGAACTTTGGAGCTTTTGCTCGGGGAACTGGATGGAGGCGTCCATCAGTTCTAGCTGACAAGTTAGTCTTTGGCTCTTGACCAAGCTTGACCAGCTGCAAGGCAGAGAGCTTTCAGGTCTCTGTCCATTCGAACTCTCTG
>JBBPBX010070096.1:0-18685 GCA_038048925.1 Garcialebias charrua
ACGCACCGTTAAACGCCATTCCACAAAACTGAGACTTTCAAGAAGCTAACTACAACAGGTAAGCTATTGAACATTTATAACATTTCCACAAAACTCATTTCAAAAGAGCTGAACTACTGCTTTATGGCATGAAAACAAAAATTGTCTTTTGACATTGGAATTCTCCTGGATCAACTTAATGTTTTACTATATTGCTGCATTTGGACACCACAACATGCTATCATGTTCCAGAGCTCGGAAAACCAAATTGAAACATCTGAGGGTGGCCTTTTCCTCCGAGAAAGTGGCTTTAGATGAGAAATCAAATCATCCACCTGCCCATCCAGACCTGACAGCATAACACCTGCAGCCTCACTGATGAGGGGATGAAATACTTTTTCTTTTGTACTCAGATATTTTCTCATGCATCCATCTTTTATGTCTCCCTCCCCCTGTGCGAACAGCCAGAGAGCAGCTGGCTGGTTATTTGTGACCTGCCAGTCTGCGAGTGTAACAAGGTTTCAGTGCAATTAAGAATACATTTCCCAGCTACCAGTGCAACAAATCACAGGCTTGAGTCCCTGGATACATACACAGACATAAACTTTGCCTTAACGCTCGCACAAATCAAACAGGACACAAATGGCAGCATGAAATAACTAATCATTGTTGGAGAAGAAAAGGCAATTATTAATCGATTCCATTTGTGTTGGGCTGAAAGGGCCACAAATAGTCCCATTCTTTAAGGGATATATTTGCTGTGGCGGCACGACTTGGCCGGCGTAATCACCACCTATTATGTTAGCTGATTTGAAAGTAAGAAGCAAAGTGGTCAAATACATCACAAGCAGCCATTATTGTGTCAATTTACAGACAGAAAAACATTCCATTGTATGCAATAAATTATGAACATGCACCAAGCAGCGTGAAAGCTTCTCAGCTTGTTGATTTTGAAGAGTCGGTGCAAGGCAGGTGGGAAGACTGCTGTGGTTTAACAGGGAAATGGTACACTGTCAAAGGAGAATTACTGCCTGCAGGTTCCTGTCCAGTTTGTTGGACCAGGTGCAGTGACACAAAACAAGAAGATGATTTGCATTGTGTTTTTCTTTTAAAAAAGTTTGACTCTTTTAACCATATTTTTGAAAATAATCAAGAAGTGGGGGACATTTTTTAATTTACTGTAGGCTTGCCAGGGCCGGAAAAAGCCTCCATGGGGGCCCAAACGAAAGTTGATTTGGGGCCCTCTATTTGTGCTATTAATGTGGATTACTGCAAAAACAGTCACATGGTCAGATCATTCACCCACCTAACTCATTGCAACTGCAGTAATCTTCAAAATAATTTGTAGGGCAAGATCAACAACAAACAGCTAAAATAACTTTGATGCATGAAAATAAATTAAATTGTGCGAAAATAAAATAAAATATCAAGGAAATCAATCAATCACCTTTATTTAACCAGGTAGAGCCCGTTGAGATCGAGATCTCTTTTACAAGGGTGACCTGGTCAAGTGGTCAGCAGCACACGTCACATTGGCAATAGGCATTTGCACTTATCAAAAAGAAAATAAAGAAAACTACAATCACAGTAAACAGATGTTGACAGTTCAAAACCAACAGGATATGACAGATTTCTATATACATTATATACAAAACAAGCAGACAAAAAAACCCAACAATGACATGTATATTGGATAAGTAGTGGTTAGAAACATCTGCAATGGTCAAGTTTCTTGATGACATTTTCATATTGAAATACTTAAATGATGTAATGAACAATTACTTGAAACCACGTAAAATGGTTTAAAAAATAAATTTAAAGTTGAATAAGTAGTCCTTAAACTATGTAAATGTATGCAATAATTTGTCAAAGCTGAACTTAAACTATTAAATAGAATCATATAAAATTTACAAAAAAATAAAATTCCATTTCACTTAGGGGGGGCCCTAGTGGCACCGGGGCCCTAAGTAGCTTCTAAGTTTGCTTATGCCTTGGGCCAGCCCTGAGGCTTGTGACATTTTAAATTTGGCCAAAGCTCTTGTCATTTTAGTATTAAATTACTTTCTGTACTCAGAAACATAATAATAATAATGAATTTAATTTATAACGCACTTTTCATTAATGAAAATCTCAAAGTGCTAATTGCAGATGGCCGCGCTCAGTGCAGCCGCAGCTTCACGAGTTCCCGGATCATCTCTAGTTTTTAGTAATTTTAATAGTGTTTTTGTACCTGACTCTGCGCGTGTTTTGCGGGTGAATTACAGCCGAACTGATCTGTTAAGAATTGGAGCGGATTTACCACAGGGCACAGCTGAAATCAGCAACGAACTCAAATCAAAGCTCGGAAGATTGGACCTGCTAAAAACGTCCTTCTGGAAGCAGATGCACTCCAGGGGAAAGAAAAGAAAGCGCTGCTCACGAGGAAAGAAGCGGGGTTGCCGTGCAGGAATTATGACGAGAATGCGGAAAGACGCTAAAACCGGTAAACCCCCGATGCCGGCTCTTTTCCTGTCTAACGTTCGCTCGCTCGATAACAAGATGGATCTACTTCGTTTGAGGGTAACCACGTCGGAGGAGATGAGAAGATGCTCCGTGCTTTGTCTTACGGAAACGTGGATTTCTGAAGACACTCCTGACTCTGTTTACGAGCTGGACGACCGGCTCTTCTTCAGAACAGACCGGTGCATCGAGACTACGGGGAAAACGCGAGGTGGTGGTGTTTGTATTTACGTACACAAGGATTGGTGCACGAACTGTGCTGTGATAAAAAGAGCTTGTTCAGCTGCCGTGGAGTTGATCACAATAAGATGTAGGCCGCATTATATGCCACGTGACTATTCAGTGATCGTAATCAGCGTTATTTACATAGCCCCTGATGCTAATGCTAATGACGCCCAGAGAGAAATTCATGACTTACTCACCTCGCTGCAGTGTAAATATCCTGAGGGGCTTTTCATTGTTTGCGGGGACGTCAATCACGTAGATCTCCAAGTGTCCCTCCCAGCCTTCAATAAGAACGTCTTCGCAGCTACGAGAGGAGATAAAACACTCGACCAAGTCTTCACAAATGTAAAGGGGGCATACACGGCGAAGACACGCCCAGCGCTCGGATCTTCCGACCACGACTCTCTGATTCTGGCCCCAAGAGAACTCCCTCCACTCAGGCGCTCAAAGCCGGAACAAAGAGAAATAACAATCTGGCCTCAAGATAGTTCCCCCTTGTTGAGAGACTGTTTTGAGAGGACAAACTGGTCTGTTTTCAGAGAAGCAGCCACTGATGGTAGTTCAGTGGACATGGAACTGTACGCTTCCTCAGTCCTGGGTTACATCAGTACATGCTCTGAAAATGTATCCATAAAAAAATATGTGAAATCCTACCCGAACCGGAAACCCTGGTTAAATAAAGAAGTTCACGCCTTGCTAGCAGCCAGAGACACTGCATTCAAGTCAGGAGATAAAGTGGAACTGAGAAAGAGCAGGAATGAACTGAAGGATGGCATTAAGAAGGCCAAGGCCACGTATGCACAGAGGATCGAGGGACAGTTCACCTCACAAGACCCACGGAGCATGTGGAAGGGTATTAAATGCATAACAGATTACAAAGGCAAAAACAAACAATGCCCCAGGGACCCATCTCTGCCTGATGCCCTCAATAAGTTTTATGCACGTTTTGATGATCCAAACAGACCAGCTAGCACCAGACTCACCTCATCACCAGATGAAGAGCATCTCAGGGTGTCCGCAGCAGAAGTGAGAGGCAGTCTCAGAAAGATTAATCCTCATAAAGCAACCGGACCAGACAACATCCCAGGGAAAGTTCTGAAGGAATGTGCGGACCAGCTCTGTGAGGTGCTGGCTGACATCTTCACCACCTCACTTGCACTGGAGTCAGTTCCCACCTGCCTGAAGACCGCGACCATCATCCCAGTCCCAAAGAGCTCCACAGTGACTGGTCTGAATGACTATAGACCGGTGGCCCTCACCCCGATAGTCGCTAAATGTTTTGAGAAACTGGTCATGTCCCACATCAAGGCAACCGTCAACATCAATGAGGACCCTCATCAATACGCATACCGTGAGAACCGATCAACAGAGGACGCCATTTCTTCCGTGGTCCACACTGCTCTCACCCACCTGGATCAGAAAGACTCATACGTGCGTCTGCTCTTTGTGGACTTCACATCTGCCTTCAACACCATGATCCCCCAAACTCTGATAGACAAACTATCTACACTTGGACTAAGCCCCTCTATTTGTAACTGGATACTAGACTTCTTAACAGACAGACCACAGTCCGTGAAGATCCACAACTTCTCCTCCTCCACCATAACCCTCAGCACTGGCTCTCCTCAGGGATGTGTGCTGAGCCCCCTTCTGTTCACTCTGCTCACATATGATTGTACAGCCACACTTCCAGGCTGTCATATTGTTAAGTTTGCAGATGATACAGCGGTGGTGGGATGCATCACAAACAATGATGAGTCCAGCTACAGACAGGAGGTGAAACACCTGGAGAGCTGGTGCAAAGAGAATAATCTTCACATGAATGTGAAGAAGACAAAGGAGATGATTGTGGACTTCAGAAGGAACAAACACACCCATGCCCCATTGATAATAGGCGGGTCTGCAGTGGAAGTGGTCTCCAGCTACAAATACTTGGGTGTACACATGAATGATAACCTCAGCTGGAGCAACAACACCACCAGCCTGATCAAGAAAGGTCATCAGAGACTCTACTTCCTCAGACGGCTGAGACGAGCTGGTCTGAGCAGCCCAGTTCTCACCTCCTTCTACAGGTGTGCAGTGGAGAGCATCCTGTGCTCCAGCATCAACGTGTGGCATGGAGGCTGCACAGTTGAAGAGAGGAAAGCTCTGCAGAGAGTGGTGAAGGCTGCACAGAAGTCTGTTGGAGTCAGTCTCCCCACCATCACAGACATTTACACCTCTAGATGCAGGAAAAGAGCCACCTGTATCATGAAAGACCTCACTCATCCAGCACACTCACTCTTTGCCCCACTCCCCTCAGGACGGAGGTTGAGGAGCATCAAGTGTAGAACCACTAGACTGAGGAACAGCTTCTACCCTGAGGCTGTTAGACTCATGAATAAATAAAAATAAAATTAAAATAAACACTGCAAAATATCACATCATGCTGATGCTGATATGTTTTCTTGTTGCTGTGTTCATCTGTGTTCATCTGTGACCATCTGCTCATACAAACTCATGTTCGTGCTGCTGTTTATTCCCACTATATTAGGCTTAGTGTATTACTAGTTGATGTTTTTCTTAGTTAGTTCTCGATGTTATTACTGTTTTTCTCTTTCATTTGTTGTTGGATGTAACTGGGACCTCGTGTACATAATCTCGTTTTCATCTCATGTACCACATGCGGTGCAAATGACAATAAAGACTCTCTGACTCTGACTCTGACTCTGACTTTTTTTGTTTGTTTGTTAAAAGAGATAGTATTGTTAAGTATTAAAAATTTGCATGTACATTTAAAAAGTTCACAATACGTGGCAAAATGAAACCGGGTGACAGTAGGAACAAACATGTAGTTTTGTGATCCAACATAAAATTCCTCTTAACTGAGTTTGACTGGAAAAATAAAAACTATAGAAGGAGCTGTGAGATTATCAGCTGTGTCCTCACTCTGCCTTGCCTTATTTGTATTATTTTTTGTCCATATTGGGGTGTTTAAAAATAAAGTCATGATTTGGGTTTTACTTTCGTTCCACATTTTAAATGTACCTTCGTTTATTTTTGAGGCAAACATTACAAAGAAAAGTAAAACAAAATTTACCAAATGTTACATCATTTTTGGAATATTCTGTGAACATCAGTGACCATGATTCAAATCACACAAAGTGTTAATAACACAGACAAAACATAATAACACCTTACAGAACATTTTTAAAATACTATGGTCATCTAGTGTTATTTATCTAGTCCATTGTTTCCTGGTTTGTGTATTTTTAAACCATAGGCAATCCACTTTTTTTTATTTGCAAGAAAATTGACTTTTAAAAGCTCTAACCTGAAATTACTGATTACATATTGTGCCATATGTAGTTGAAAAAACAGCTTTTCTTGGTTCTGTTTATTAATTTGTTTTGTTTTCTTACTTATTTTACCTTTTCGCTGTCTAAACGTGACAGAAAATATAAGCGCTCCATTCCAACAGACACAGATTGCAGAGCGCCCTGGCTCTTCAGTTCCCCCCTTCCTTTAGAGTTCTGAATAAAATGCTGATATTGACACGTTTTTTACTGCGAGACACACATAAGAATCATTCATGCAAGATTCGTGTGTCTGGAGTTTGGTTTGACTGTGTACAAGTGTGTCTTTTTCCACAACGTAGACATGCCACAGAGACAGAGGGGGCGAGTTCGACATCAACAAATTGAATTCTGCCCAAACGTGACAGTGAAGAAGTGCTGTTCATAGCAGACGTGATTGTCTCTATCTTCACTCCTGTCTGTGGGTATTACAGCATGCCTGCCCGCTCCACAGGCCTCAGCCCAGGCCCCTGCCAGCTCATCTATTAATGACAGTATTGGAAAATCAAATTCATACTAGGTGCATGTTTTATCAGCGACTGCTGGCTGGAAAGAGGGTTTGCATTTGTGTGTTTCCATCAGTCTGACTGTGTGTTTTTTTTTCCTTTCCCTCCATTTATTTTTTATTTTTTTCCTTTGCAAAATGAGGCTTTCTTAACCCTCAGGCCAGCTTTTAATAATAGGATAAGGTGCTGAAAATTGATTTCACTTCACAGGCACAAGCTTTTAAGAGTACGTCAATAATAAAACAAAGTTTGGCCTTTCTCCATCTGCATTTCTCTTCAGGCGAGCTGAGGACCTCTGTGTTGCTCTGCGACTCTCTTTGTGGCTGATACCTTTGAAAAGAAGAAGAGGAGGAGAGCTGCAGAGGAAGGAAGAAGGGAAAGGCGTGGTTACCCGGGGAGATAAAATAATTTAGAAATAAGCCTAAGCCCAGGTATCTCAGCAGTGCACAAAAGAGTGGCAGCAAAGACTAATAACGAAAGGGGGGAGAAGTTCAAAGAGGAAAGGGATGGAGAGCATGGTCCTGGAGAGACAAGTAAAGTGGAGGTCATGTTGAATAGAACAGTGATTGATCGAATGTGGAAAGTAAAAAGGATGGGAATGTTGGTTAACTGTGTTCGGCAGCAATGTTAGATGCCCTCCAGGTGTGCTGAAAATAGAGCAGCAGAGGAAGCATTTCAATACCCAGTACACAAAAACTTTAAAAGGTAAGTGGGGGGGATGGCTCCCCATATCCAGTTTCTGAGCTCTCTTATGTTTGAGTTACAGTCGAGCATGAAAGCATTTGTGGGATCCCTGTTTTTTTTAGCTCTTTGATACCTTTTTTTAAAGCTTTTCGTTTTGTATCCTGGACATAAAAACCTACACAGATCTGAAGCTTCCTCCTGTGAGATTGGCTGCACAGATTCCCACATCTACAGTGGGTTGCAAAAGTATTACTAATAGTATTAGTAATTTATTATTACTTTTCGGGAGAGTGGTGGCGCAGAGGCTAGAGAGGGTAGGTCTGTGATTTGAGGGTCGTTGGTTCAACTCCCCGGACCGACAACATCAAAATGTGGATAGAAAAGGTGAAACACCCACACCTGCCTCCAACCTCATTTGCCCCACCTTGGGCCCATGAGCAAGACTGAAGCAGGGGTCATACACACAGCCGTTTTCGCACTGCACAGCCCTCCCCGGCCTAGCTCGTCCGGGTTGTCCCTGAGCCCAGCCTGGCCCGCCCCCGCTCATTTTGCGTTGTGTGGAGACCCGCCTTGAAGTGGGTGGGAAGTTATTGTGTGCGCGCTTGGTGTGTGTGGAAAGAGAAGGGATGGGGACGCAGCTAAAAAATATTTGTTAGCTGAATATATATATTAGTGTTTCTGAGTTTAAAGCTCCACTGACATGTTCTTTTAACTTTTCAAAAAATGGCACAACATATATAAATATTAAGATAGACCTCTGACCGTTTTTGCTAAAATAATGTTAAATGAATGAAAATTTCTCTCAAAATAGTTTAAAATTAGCGCCGTTTCTTTAGACCGTAAATCCGGATCTTCCGGTCACGTGTCAGCATTCCTGTTTGTGACGTCACGTCCGATACTGAACTCTGCTCAAACGACAAAAATATAGACGCATCCGTCGAATTTAGCCATTTAAAACTACATTATAGCGAAGCCAAATCGCTATAATGTAGTTTTAAATGGCTAAATTCGACGGATGCGTCTATATTTTTGTCGTTTGAGCAGAGTTCAGTATCGGACGTGACGTCACAAACAGGAATGCTGACACGTGACCGGAAGATCCGGATTTACGGTCTAAAAAAACGGCGCTAATTTTAAACTATTTTGAGAGAAATTTTCATTCATTTAACATTATTTTAGCAAAAACGGTCAGAGGTCTATCTTAATATTTATATATGTTGTGCCATTTTTTGAAAAGTTAAAAGAACATGTCAGTGGAGCTTTAATGTTTGTTAATAACTGATTACAAATCAGCTTATTTTACATGGGCGTAGCCAGGATTTTCTGAGGGGCGATCCGTTAAAAGGAGAACTGGAACTGCAAACAGCAAGATACCCGGTGGTTCACCGATAGAGCGTCGGGTTACCGCTCCAAGCCTTTTCTCGACTTGGGTTCGAATCTCACTTGGTTGGACTTCTTTTACGTTTGTCTTTTATTGAAGAAAAAAAAGAAGGAGTTTGTGTTAACCACAGGCATAACACAAACTCCTTTTTTTTTATCCAATAAAAGACAAACGTAAAATAGACCACAGGCATAACACAAACTCCTTTTTTAAAAATCCAATAAAAGACAAACGTAAAATAAGTTCAACCGAGGGAGATTCAAACCCGAGTTGAGAAAAGGCTTGGAGCGGCAACCCGACGCTCTACCGGTGAACCACCGGGTATCTTGCACTTTGTAATTCCACTTTTCTATTTAACGGATTGCCCCTCAGAAAATCCTGGCTACGCCCATGTAAAATAAGCTGATTTGTAATCAGTTATTAACAAAAATTAAACTCAGAAACACTAATATATACATATTCAGCTAACAAATATTTTTAGGGGTTTCTGTAGTTAAATTTTAATGAAATTCAGCTCGCGCTGAGGTTGTTGTTAGAACGAGTTGATGACTCAACACGCAGCAGTCCCGCCCCTGCTGCAAACAACGAATCAAATGATGAGCAGTACATGACGTCAAACTGGGCCCGGAAGCTCGGCCCGATTCTAACCTCCGTCGGTCGGGTTCTAAAACTCGGGTTGACGCCGGCCCGAAAAGGCAAATGCGAACATGACGAACCCGGGTTAGAAGCCGGGTTGGGCCGGGCTGGACCGGGGAGAGCTGTGCAGTGCGAAAACGGCTGAGGGCAGTGAGCAGAATCCAGAATCAAGAAGTAATGGGGGCCAAGATGGTGTAGAGGTAGTGTCCCACACTCCCGTTCTTGGAGTTGAGAAAGCTCCTCAGACGAGAAGCAAACGTCTTCTGTTACAAAGTCCAGTTGTGTTTGTCTTGAACTTTTTTTGAATTTACCATGTCCTGGATGACTGAGAATCTTCACCAGCATGTAGAGGTAGGGCAGCCAACTTGGGACCAGAAAGTTGCAGGTTGAACTCCACGCCATGCCCACATGTCAAAGTGTTCTTGAGCAAGACACCTAATCCCTCATTGCTCCCCAGGGGCCTCATGTACAAAGACTTGCGTGGATTTCTTACTGAAAAGTGACGTACGGTCAAATCCAGAAAAGTGTCTACGCACAAAAAAATCCAGATTTATCAAACTGTGCGTACACCGGTATCCACGCACATTCCTTTTGTACATCACAATCAACGTGGAATTGAGCGCACATGAGAGAGTGGCCGACTCCGCCTTTGACACGCCTCCGTATAAATATGCAAAGTCATTTAAATATGCCATGCACGACAGGAATGTCGTCTCTGCTCCATTGCAAATCATGTCGGAACGTGGAAAAAAGAGGAACTTCACGGACTGTGAACAGGAATCACTTCTGAGTGAGGCAGAGAAGCACGGAAAAAGGCTTTATTTGGCACGCTCAGCGCAAAACAAACCATCCACTTTTAAATAAGAAGTTGACCAAGCTGCTCTTACATGCTTGTATAGGTTAGTGGTGAGCGCGCACGCAGGTCGTGAGATCGACTCCCGCATGGTACAACGTTTTTTTTATTTTGTTTATTCCAGATTTAAAGAACACAGGAAAACTATTTAATGAAACAACAAGAAATAGAACAATACATGAAATGAAAGGAAGCAGACGATTTCTTGTTTTGTAAATAGTTTTCATGTGTATTTAAATCTGGAAGGAAAAAAAAAAAGAAAAACGTTGTACCATGCGAGATTCGAACTCATGACCTTTGGAACTAAAGGCAAGCACGCTACACACTGACCTAAACGTAGGCATATTGGTACAGCTTGGTTAACTTCTTATTTAAAGAAATCACATCTCATTGTTGTCAATATCGTTGCCACTATTTGGCGCATGCTTTTATATCCACTCATCTAATTGCGTCCATGTGGATGTAATAATCGTTAATCATGTGTGTTTGGTGGGATTAATGATTGTTTTCACATCATGGACACAGTTTCTCAGAATCACCTGTAAGTGTCGCCAAAGGAACAAAGACCACAGAAACGTGCGTACGCCAACAGGGGAGCTTGCGTGGAGGTGCGCAGATATTCACGTTCAGTTCAGTTTTGATACATACGGGGTTTTGCGTGGAAAGTGACGTGCGCACGGTTTTTGTGCGTGCGCACGGTTGATACATGAGGCCCCAGGTGCTTACATAACTGCCCACTGCGCCACCTGGGTGTATCTCACATGTGATAGGTTAAATGCAGAGAACTAATTTTGTCATTGTATGGGAACACACAATAATGACTGCACATAGCACTTTACTGTTGGTGGGAGCTCAGCTGGCTGACTGACACCCTCGGTTTACACCACCATCAGTTTTCAGCAGTACACAAAGTTTCTTCAATGGATTTTGTCCCTCCCCGCTTTGATAAAGCAGAATGTCTGTCTCTTGTTCCTCTCGCTGTGTGTCTGTTCTTTTTTCTTTCACTGCAGAAAGTGCTGCCGCTGTAGAAGTCTGAGTGATGTAAGTGTGAACTTGCACTGACCTCTTTCTTCTGGTAATAAGGATGTCCTGACAGAGCCTTCACTTCAACACAAGCCAACCCTGAGGTAAAAGGAGACAGATTTTGTGTATGTGTGTGAATAAGTGCACAGGTTCCCTGAAAAATACAGAGTATCAGTCGTTCCTACATCATATTATATGAAGGTTAAACAAAAATGTCAAAAATTCATCATTTTTAGCAAACAATGGGGAAAAGAAAGAGAAACTTCAAAGATATACTCACAAATGCATATAACATTTGTTTTAGTAATCATTGGTGAGCACAATTGCAGTGGTGACGTCCAAAACCATGCAGCTGGCATTAAAATATTTGAGAGGCACTGGCACATAAGTGAGAGCTGGACAGCTTGTGATCAGGAGGTCACAGGAGCAAATCCCTTGATCATTACAACAAAAACTTTGGTGGGAAAGGTGAAGCACCAGCACCTGCCTCAACCCTCTTTTGCCCCTCACTGGCTCTGTGCGCTCTGTGTATCCCACAGAGCGGGGAGTAGTTTTAGTGTATCCCCCATCCAGTTGCTCCAAGGCTCCCACATACTCGGGTGTAATATGCGTACTCCAAGTGCCGTGTGGACTCCAGGCATATTCTCCGCAGACAGTTGAGACTTTGCGAGCCTACAGGTCGTCTAAAATTATCTCATGACAAATTCATTCATTTCTCACAATTTCAGTCATGGCATCAACTGACGAGGAGGAAGAGATCTCAGGGACTGGATGGCTTTAAATTTCTTAAGCTTCAATGATAAGAAGTCTGAAGCCATATTGTTCCTTCCCAATGACACAACCTCAAACCACTGCATTGACCTGTCTGCTCTACCCCTGTCCGAAAAACAAAAAGTCAAAAATCTGGGAGTGATAATGGATCCTTCCATGAAACTCAACAGTCATGTAAACATGATCGTCAAATCCTGTTTTTTCCAGCTGAGGCGTCTGTCTAAGCTGAAGCCCATATTATCCAAAAAGCACCTGGAGACAGTGATTCACGCATTCATTACATCTAGGCTTGATTACTGCAATTCACTTCTGTTTGGCGTCAGTCAAGCCACCATTGCACGATTACAACTGGTTCAGAACGCAGCTGCCCGATTTTTAACCAGCACACGCAAAAGAGAGCACATTACACCAGTCTTGGCCTCCCTTCACTGGCTACCGGTTCATCTTCGAATCCAATTCAAAATTCTCATGTATGTCTACAAATCGCTGAACAGTCTCGCCCCCGCCTATCTCTCGGATCTGATACACCCATATGTCCCTCCACATGCTTTGAGGTCAGAGGATCAGGTACTCTTAATGATGGGGATTTTAAACCCCTGTTACCTTAATAAAAACCACACAAAGATAAACAAGAGAACAGTGTTAAATCAGACAAACAACTTTGCAAAGGGGAAGGGCTTTTAATGTCCTTTGAAACTTAGTTTGGTCTCAAATACATTGTCCTGCACAATTCCAAATTGTACTGGACATGACAAGCTATTTAAACAAGAAGCAGGTGGAGTTTGACAAGCTCTGACGTCTTACAGATAAAACAAACAAGTCATGGTTCTGATCAAACAAGAACATCTAGTCCAAACATTTGTCAAGGCTAGAAGACTGTCTTTTCTGTATCAGAGAAAAGCAAACAACATGTTTGTACTATCAAATATAAGTGTTTAAAGGGAACAGAGAATATTTGATATAAGTGAGCTGGGTTATAATTATTGGGTCAGAGTAATTAGTTTTAGATGATAAATATTGAACATCTCCATCATTTCATCCTCTTTATCATATATAAACTGATCATTATCAATCAGGTGAGCGGTGCGGAAAACAACCCCTGAGGCCGAATTTCTAATTTAGAGGCAAAAACTCACACCACCGTCCCGTGCCTCCACAGTAACGCCCTGAACATGCAGAATCACCTTTTTAGGATGGTTTGAGAGATTATAAAGTTTTGGAGAACTCTGTTGATTGTCATATTTCATGACTTATTTCAATGTTTGAGAGAAATAAAGATTTTGAGGAGAATTTTGCAATGAGTATGGTCTCACTTTATGGCTTATGTCAAAAGTTTTAAAAGGAATAATATATTTAGCAGGGATTAGTCTATTTACCCACAAAAACTAAGCTTTTTCCAAAGAAATAGAACTTTTGAGAAGAAACATATATATATAAAAAGAACTAATCTATTTGTGTTAAACAAATAAAAGAAATAAGCTATTTAATTTGTTTTAAAATAAAAAGAACCAATCTAATATGTTTTAACCAAAGAACCAATCTAATTTGTTTTAACCAATTAAATGGAACTTATACACTTTCAAAGATGTGGGAAATAATTCTCAAACACACAACAAAATAGCCCTTTATGGGCACAAAAATAAAATAAACTTTCAGTTGGTTTGAAACTTCTGTGATATCAACTAATGTCCAGGAAAGCGAAAACAACCGGTTTGAACTTAAAAAATGAAATAGATCAAACATTCTTCTTCACAGCATCCATCTTTTTTTTTTTTTTGTTGTGTGGGAGGGTAAGTTCAGTGTCTTTCCTGGGGAGGGAGTGTCCCGTTTTCAGAACACGTTCTTTCTGTTCCTTGGGGATTTGTTTGTGGCAGAAATTGTTGGGCACAAGTCCATTTCATCTGGGGGGGGGAAGTTCTTTGTGTGTGGAATAAGTCCAGTTTTTCTGCGGGAAAGCTTTTGCTTACGAGATCAGTCCAGTTCTGCTTGGGGAAAGCTTTTGTCTGTGAAATAAGTTCATGTGATTCTGGGGGGGGAGCTTTTGTTCAAGTCTTTTTCTTCTGTGAGTTTCTGTGCGGGTCTTTTTCTTCTTGGGGAGGGCTTTTTGTGCGGGTCTTTTTCTTCTTGGGGATGGTTTTTTGTGCGGGTCTTTTTCTTCTTGGGGAGAGCTTTTTTGTGCGCCCTGTGGGCGGAGGGCATCAGGCAGTTTGATGGGTATCATTCACGTCTTCAGACATCGGTTTCATGTAATCTTGTCTTGTCCAGCTGCCTGTTCCTGGGTGTTTAGTCCATTCAGGCATGAATTGCGGGCACAGTAGCAGGTCGCAACCCTGAATTGTGTGTGGCACAAGGTAGTCAAGCCACATCCTGACAAAGTGGGGAGCTTTGCTCTGACCAGATCCATCTTCAAAATCTGGCTCAGCGATTGCTCCAAACTTCTTTTTCAGGGGAGCACCGGTCACTCAGATGTAACAGCTGCTGCTTTTTCTCTCGAGAAGATGACGCGTCCTTTCCACCACCTGTTGGGGTCCCGTTCACCCTCGTTTTCAGCCGTCCCTAGCAGGACCTCGAGTCAAGGCGGGATTCACTGGCATCACTGGCAACTCCCCCTGAAGGAGTTCCGGAAACCTGTAGTCTTTTTAGAGGAGAACTGGACACCAAAAAACTTGCAAATTGTCAAATAAAACTAAGGCCTTTTGATCCCATGAGCCATTTGTGGTCTGGGGAAGGTCAAACTGTGGTAACTTAAACTAAATTCTGTAATTGGCTATAATAATAATCGTTTCTTTAAACTTAAAATAAAATTCCATTCTTATTATCTAAAACATTTGTATTTAATGGCAAAAAACAACACAACAACAAATGATTTCATTCTTCAGTGAAAATGAGTAATCACTCACTTTGATTTGAGGTTAGTTTTCAATTAGTAAGTTATTCTTAATTAGCATGATCATCAAAGTGAGTAGCAGGAGACGGAGACGTTTTATACTCACCTAAAATACTTTACCTTTTTCATAGTCTGTAGAAAAAGTCTAAACATACATACAGACATAGACAGACATATACGTACAGACAGACAGACATACAGCCATAAACATAATATATATATACATAAGCAGACATACATATAGACATACATATAGACATACATATAGACATACATATAGAATTTACAATACAAACATGTGGTTCATGTGCTCAAAATAAGTCCAGTCTATAGTCAGAGTCAGTCGTGTTTTAAAAATATAGAACCACCACATTTCAAAATCAACCTTTCAAATCAACCTTTTGAATAGATCCAAAACTCCAGGGCGTCCCCCATCTTTTTCTCTTTGGATCTGTTAAAAATACCTGTTTATCAAATGACATATACAGTACCTGTTTATTAAACAACATATATAAAAGCAATGTGGTTTGTAGGTTTATCTGATTTATCCTACAGTACAACGTGCTTCTTAAATGATCCTTTAAATGGCTATGCTGTTGAATATAAAAATCTAAAAAGTTATTTTTTGTATAACTGATCATCTAATCAATGAATGAGCTGTTTCCTTTTATGAGCCTTCATTAATGTTATTAGTGATATATTCTTTATTATTATTAGTTATTTCTAGGAACACCTCCTAATATTCCCTTATTGCATTATTATATATCGCCACTGAGTGTCAGGCAGGCTCCCTCACTCAGTCTTTAAGTCTTGATTAAAAACCCACTTTTATTCTTCCAAACTTTAACATGATGTGAGTTGTTTTGATCCTCTCTGTAATATACACTGTTCACTATATTAGCTAGTTTCTGTTGCTTTTTCTATATAATTTGTTTTCGTTTTTGTTTTGTTTTTCCTCTCGTTTCACTGTCTGCTTGGCTTGTTTCTATCGTACAGAACCTTGGTTGGCCCGCGTCAGCCTAAGTGCTCTATAAATAAAGTGGTATGGTATAAATAATCTAAGATTTAAAGCATAAAGCTATAAAAATTGTTCTAAAAATCTCTTAATCAATTCCTTTGTGGAAAACCAGACCAACCAAAATGCATTCCCGTCAAGGATAATCTGCTATCCTTCCTTCAGCTCCACAAAACATTGAATGTCTGTGGAGACACAATTTTAATCTGCAAAAAACAAAAAATATAAATATTTACTTGTTTCAGGGTTATGAGCTGGGATTATCTCTGTTTCATCACGGAGTTACAGGAAACGGAAAAATAAGTCGTCAGACCCACATAGTACAATATAAACTACAAATTCTGTGGCCTTGCTTGTCTAGCAAGCCATATCATGAGAATGTGTTTCATTAAATAAAATTAATCATAGCAGACTGCAGTTTTGAAACACGATACCAGGATTATTGACAGATCTTCACAGATCCATACGGGGGCATGACCTTCAGCTGGACAGTTGGCGTGGGTGACTTCAGGACCTGTTCTCATTTTCTTGTTGGAGAATGTGCTCAGACCACTCTTGTCAGAGCATCCAGTGACCGCATATTCTGGTCATGTGTGTTTGATGACCTTTGATGACCTTTTTGACAAAATCTTTGCCTTTGCTTTGCTGACAGTCTCTCATCTTAACTTTGTGGACAGTCTTTGTGGACAGTCTTTGTGGACAGTCTTTGTGGACAGTCTTTTGCTTGGATAAAAGTCCAGCGCCCTCGTTCAGTGCCATTGTTTTTAAACCCCTCGAATGTTTATTTTGAGCAGGGTAGCCTGGGAGTCCAGCCTTGGTGTTCTCGGTGAAGTCAGTGAGCCAGTTCCGGACATGCCCTAAATATTGAATCTGATCCGATCCAATCAATAACCACAGTAGTTTGTGATTCAAAAATTCAGACGCTGCATGTGTTCTTTGACATGACCCTATCTTAATATATGTACTAACTATGTGTTCTGCAAAGTGTCGTGAGGTCCTTCAGACTTACGTTTTCCTGCTTCCACAAACATCGCGAGGCTGCTTCTAAAATAAATAAAAAATGAGAAAATAGAAAAATGTAAAAATCCTTAACAAACCAGGTTCAAAGTAATCATGTTATTTCTATAAGCAATTACCTTGAATAGAGCCACCTCTGCAAGTCTGGTTTGCACAATGGAATTTTAAAATGTTCATTTACATAAAAGTGAATTTTCAACAGAGGCATCCTTTTAATCTGATCTGCATAACAGATCTAAAATCATTAATTTACGTATGAGTAAAATTGTCAATTTAACCTGAAACTAGAAATTTTACCACTTTTCAGTGGTTTACTTATCAAAAGTTATATTATTATTACTGTATACACAGCCCCAATCTGTTTGAATAAAAACAACTCTTACTGCTGTCAAAGCCTATGCATTGTATGGTCAAATGATATGTTATTCTAATTCCTGTTCAAATTTACCAGACCTCTTTTTGTCTCTAACGGTCATAATTTATGCGAAACAACACCAAAATTAGGCTTTAACAGTGAAATGTGTCTTTCACTCCTGGCGAGTTGGCTGGATTCTTGTGCGTATTTAACCTACTTGCTGAAAAGTTACTTCTAATAAAGCATTTTTATTATTAATCATTTCAGTCACATTATATAACTCTTAAAAGGAAACAGCTCCTATAATCTACTTAACTGTGAAATAGCTTTTTAAAATTGATAAAACATTTTCAATGTATGCAAAAATCGTTTTAAAATGATGAATTTAAACTGAGCGTTTTAACTTACAATCTGGTCAAAAATCTATTTGACAAAAATATATATCTTTTGTATTCTTTATAAGTGTCAAAGTTTTATCAATTTAGTTAAACTTTTAAAAGACAGAATTTACTGGCAAGTCTAAAAATAAATTTCTGCTAAATTTTTCTAAGACTTGTTATCCTAAAATGCCTAAACTTAATTTTGATCTGATTATGGTTGTTAATTTAAATTAACAAGCTTATTATAAAAGTTTAAATAGTCAATAATTGTAATTCAATGCAGTATACCGGTAATATTTTCTCTACTTCCCATTTATTCTGCATTAAAATCCAAATATATTCCGTGTTTTATCAACATCCTATGCGACTGCTATAAAAACATCCAGTTCCTCTCAACTTCACTTCACCTCGCAGTAACAGACTCTACTCAGAATCTGAAAACATGAACTGAACCTCTCTGGATGACCAAGATAAAACTGTTGTTGTGTCATGAATTTTACTTTTCTGTTCCCCTCAGATAATCACAGGTGACTGTGAGCATAGTTGCCAAGTCCGCTCATCATAAGCTACTCAGGGCTTTTTATTTTCTGTAGTCGCTTATTGTGGTTACTCGGGCTTACTTTGAACGTAAAGTCGCTTATTTGGGCTTGTTATTCATTTCACTTTATTCTTCGTCTAGTGACAAGACCACGCTAAAATTAGCTCCAATAAGTGGGGAAATATGGGGAAATAATATAATTAAAAAATGGGAGAAAAAGGGTGCACACTTAGCATGGTTAGCTGCCCAATTTTCAGTTTATTTTTACTAAGTTGTACGCAGTTTTCATGAATTTCTTTAATGTTGTGATTGCCAATTGTTGTCATCACTCTTCGTTTAAAATTCAGATCTCAAATGAGTCCCAGAGGTTTAATGTGATTAATCAGTATTAATACGCAAAATGTATCTTTATTTCTTAGAGTGGATATGTTTTTCAAAGTGTTTAGCATAATTTTTTCCGTTTGTATGCAACGCCATAACAAATGTATGTTTATACTGGTTAAAAACGGTCTTAGTTTTACACAATGGGGTGGGTTGCCAGTTGGGCTCGTTTTGGGCTTGTTTTGGGCTGGTCGCTTGCTTCTGTCGCGAGATCTGGCAA
>JBBPBX010070097.1:5614-18684 GCA_038048925.1 Garcialebias charrua
ACAGCAGCATGTAATAAAATAAAAATCACTAGGAAAAAAAAACCCAGGAATAAGCTAAGCACAAAGCTCCTGTGCAATAACCCGCTGTGCAATAACCTGTCACACAACCTGTAGTTTAGTAGTTATGTGCAATATAGATCATGTGCATTTTAGCTTATATTTCATTACTACCTTGAAATAGTTATTCACACAAATTCATCCTGCTTCACCGTTAAAATTCTACCATGTTGTTTACTATTTTTCTCTTCAGAAACTTTGTAAATATTATAATTACTGTTTCACTTTTTGGTAGTTTATTTTGTACCCTTATTGCATGCTTTAGTATTTCCTGTTTGCTTGTTGTTTGTTTTTTAGCAAGTCAAAATCGTTTTTTCTCATCCTGAGCATTTCATTGTACTAAGTTAACCCTGTGTTAACCTGCATATGACAAATAAACACTTGAACTTGAACTTAATAATACAAAACATAATGCAAGAACAGTACACCTAACAACAGCAGCACGAACATGAGTTTGTGTGAGCAGGTGGGCACGGATTAATATAAAAACATGCTCTCTTTACCTCTTGACTTCTTCACTGGCCTGGTCCCTCACAGATCTAGTTGCCATCCTCACTTCAAAGTCTCCCAACAGCTCGTCCAGCGCTGACATTTTCTTCTTTTTACAAGGTGGTTCATCATCTGAAATAGAAAACATGCACCATATATTACTGGCTATGTTTGCCATGAAGTTTTTTTTTACTGACTTTACCATTTTATGTAAAAATCTTCATCTGATGTTCAGAATTTATTTATGTAGGGACTCGTGTACATGTGTAAAAGATATATCATTATCATCATGATGATTATTTAACTCTTTCTGTGCATGCAGATTCTCTTTATGCTGATACAATGACTGCAGCACAAGTTTAAGACAAAGTCAGCTCATTCTTGATCACAAGTTATAAAACACAAACCTGTATGCTCATCTTGGGTCTGGGGTGTATCATTGCAGACATCCAGATCTCCATTTGCAGGTTCAGTCTGCACTGGACCTCTCTGAACTGAATCCCCCGTTACCTAGAAATAAAACATGACATTACATTTAGTGTACAGTAGGGGTTGAACGAGTACATAATTTTTAACCTCGACATTAACATAAAAAAACTCAAACGACGCTCGAGTAGCCGATGACGTCACAGTGTCTTACGATGCAAAATAAATAAATAAATATAAATGCCTAAAAACGTCTTTACAAAAAGAAAAAAAAGACCAACAAAGCATTGGGAGCATTTATTATGCTCCTATCATTTATCATACTGCACATAAGTCACAGGAAAAACAAAACTATTAGTTATATTAATAATATTAAAAGTGAAAGTATAAGGCGATGAAAACCGAAACTTAAAAAACAAATTGGGCCACAGCCACACCGTACCACCGCCTGCAGCTGTGCAATTTAGGTTTACTTTTAGAGATTGTGTTTATAGATTTTTAATAGCTCTAGAGAGATGAATATTTGTTTTTTTGTTTGTGAAACGAGAGAGATGAAGCCGTTTCAACCGTGTTATATATGGGACCTGCAATAAAACACTGCCCTCTGCTGTCACAACAATCTACTACGGTGTTGAAGCAAAGAACGTCAACAGGATGTTTCAATGAGTGGCGCAATTTATAAAATTATAAACTGTTTTACCTTTTTGACAAGACTGGACCAGCTTCATAGATCCGTGCGCACAAAGGAATCCATTTTGTAGCGTCTACTAAAAGCTAAAAGCTACCGCGCGCTCTGTTTTTATCACGTGATGACGTCACTACGGGTACCCGAGTTGGACAAAAAAGCCTCGATAGAAGTCAAAGCACTCGACCTGTCGAAAACTCGGTTATTCTGTTAATGCACTAGTGTACAGTATGGTTAAATGCAGTGTAAACAATCAAAAAACAGTAGGCAGAATAAATCTAGTGACAGCAACAAAACACAGCAGACTGTAAGATGTATTTTGACAGTGCTGGGGGATTTACCTTGTGATGCAGGGATGTTACTTTAGCTGTGAATGTCCTCTCTGCATCATGGCTACTGTTGTAGCTTTATGCTTCTTAATAATCTTGTATGGCTGTGGGTCATAGTCATGCAGCTTATATTATAGTTGAAGGCTGAGACAACGCAGTTCGGGTCCAACAACGTGTTTATTCTTCTGTGTAAGAACAAGACTGTTCATTGACAGGAGTTATCACTGCTACTGAGGAAGGGCAGGGACTTAAAACAGTGTGGAAGAGATCTTCAAGGCCTGTGTAGCTCGTGAACTATCACTGAGTTGCCCGTAAAATTTAGTGATAACGTTACCCGTCGCTTTGTGTGTGGCAGCTGCATGATCCTGCTCGTTGTTGTGAGGCTTGAAAAGTTGTTGGTCGAGGTTTGTTGTGCTACCAGTGTACTTCAGAGGTGCGCTGCATAGCTTACAAATAGCGTGGCTTTTGTCGAGTTTTCCGTCCTTCTAGTAAAACCCGAAAACGTTCCACACTTTAGATTTTTGTCTGGCTGATGTGTTGAAAATCTTTCGCGGTGACTCGCTAGCGCGCGCGGCTACTATTTACATCCATGCTCGCTCGTGCTCTTGGTGAGCTATGGCGCATGCGTGAGAATAGCTTCGCTCTCGCGTTGTTTTAGAAACGCATTGTAAACCCAGCAAGTCTCGCGATAACCGGTCCGTGTCTTTTCAACCGGTTCATCTCTGGATTTGTGGCTGGTTGCTGTCGGTTTACGTGGCAGCTACCGATGCAACCATATCGCTAGCTTGTCAAACCGGATATCCGGTCGAATCGGTTAATCTATAACAAGCCTAGTTGCTAGTGACAGTACTACTCCCAGGTCTTACATCGTTGAGACACAACAGGGGACGACTCTGAGACGCAACCGTCGCCACCTGTTGTGCATGCCTGCTTCATCTGGAGATGCTTCTCCACCTGCTCTACAACGTCCACAGCCTGAGCCTACTGTGCAACAGGCTGAACCTGCCATATTTACAGACACTGCATCACCAGTTGTGCAGACCTGTCCACCTCCTGCACAAGACGGACGGGTATTCACGCGGTCCGGCAGGCTTAGTAAACCTGTGGTCAGGCTTACATTGTAAAACTAAAAAAAATAAAAATAAAAAAAAGAGAGAGAGAGAGAAGAGTAGAAGTATGAATGCACTAATTTTGATGTTGCATGTTGTTGCATGTTCAAAATGCACTAATTTTGATGTTATAATCTGTTCTGTTTGTTTTCCTGGTTATATACATATACTGTATACTGTACTGTATATAAACTTGTTATGAAGTGTTATGGAAGGAAAGATAAAGCAAAAGTTTAAAAGGGGAGATGTCATACAAGGACTGATATTTCAGCAGTTAGTTACAGTTAGTTACAGTTAGTCACTGTGCTGCACGTAAGGGGGTTGTCATGGTAACGCCAGCTGCGTGATCTTTGTTATTCGGTCCTGCTGCTCATGTCATATGCTGTGTTGGTTCTGAGCTGGCATAAAGAAGAGTTCTGGTAAAAAGCTGAACAAGTGTGTGGACATTCAGTTACTTTACACTAACCGCTAACAACAAAGCTAAAAGATAGATTTTTTCATCTCGAACATCTCATAAAGCTAGTCACTTGTAAATGTCCATACAGTGATTACATTCTGTAAGTTTGATAAAAATCTGTCCTGTGGTTCTTGACTTATCTTGCTAACAAACAGCTAACAAACAGCTAACAACAGTAGTTACCTCCAGAGCAGGAGGCCGGGCAGCGACAGAGTCAGTCCGAGCAGAGGAGGCTTTTTTCGGACACATGAGCTGGAAACGGTCGGTGGACTCTCTGGAAGTGTCCCCTAGCGGACAAAAGTGGTACTGCACCATTTTTTTGCCAACATGAAAAACGGTCATATCTGAGCCAAAAATTGGTCTAAAAATATGGGAAAAAATCCATAAATATGTCGCTTCGCCGTATAAGTCGCAGGACATGCAAATTAGTAAAAAACAGCGACTTATACGCTGAAAAGTACGGTAGACTCTAATCAGACAGGAAGTAAAGTAACCCGAGTATTTTAAAACAAAACATTTACACATTTTCTGTCTCTTGTTTGTAAAATAAATAAATAAGTAAAACAAATGTCGTTTAACCCATTAAAAATAAACCATTTTGACACTAGCTGTGTCACAGCAGCGAGGGGATCTTTTGTTACAGGAGCTGAAAACGAACACTTTGTGTAATGAAAACCACCGAGCTGCATCTGAGCTAAACCGTAGAGGAACAGGAACCTGTTAGTTCTGTCTGAACAGCTGGAAGCCTTTTTCACTTCCAGCTGTGGCACCGCTGTTTAAACCTTTATTGTTAAAGGAGTAAAGATGGAGGAAGACGTCTTTTATTCCACGGTTGTTATTATTATTATTGTTAAAGCTGGCCAGCCTCGATCAAAAGGTGATAATGTTCAACGTCGTTTGTGAATTTATGAGTGAAAACAGGCTCTTTCGTCATAAAAATACAAAAATACACGCGACAACGAGACGTAGCTGCTAACAGCTACACATGCTAACAGCTAAATGCTAACAGATGCTAACAGAGTGAACTAACTTCCTCTCCACAGCTGCAGTGTTACAAGCCTCTGGCAGCAGCAGCTTGGAACTAAATCACAGAATAAAGTATTTGACTCACGAGAAGTCTTTTTTCATTAGTAATTGAAATAAATCACGGAGCTAAATCCAGACGTAGCTTCTCAACACGAAGGAAAACAAACAGGCCGAGCTGGTGACGTCATCATGTCCACATATTTACCAGCAGCCACCACCAGGGGGCGACTCTCCCATTACGCTTACAGAAATCTCAGAGGCTATTAAAAAACTTAAATTAAATAAATCTCCAGGTACTGATTAGCCTGGCCCTCGCCTTCCTGTACAGCTCCGCTCAATTCTCATTTCCCTTCACTGCACAGTACAGTACAGTACTGCCTAGTACGAAGCGAAGTGAAGGACAGGGTCTGGTTACAACCAGGCTAGGTACTGATGGGCTAACTTCTGAATTTTACAAACTACAGTATTCACGGAAGAACTTGCTCCCTTTTTGCTGAATGTTTTTAGAGATAGTATAGATAAAGAACAATTACCGTCCACTCTATGCCAAGGCTTAATTACACTCATCCCAAAACCACAAAAAGATGTATTAGTTTTAGACAACTGGCGCCCCATCACATTATTAAATAATGATTATAAAATTTTAGCATTATGCTTAGCAAATAAATTGAAAAAAGTACTTCATGATGTTATTGGGGAAACTCAAAATGGTTTTATGGCGGGAAGACACATAATTGATAATATAAGGCTTATCTTAGATTTATTAGACTACGCAGATTTAATATCAGAAAATAGTTTTGTTCTCTTTCTTGACTTCCATAAAGCGTTTGACTCACTGGAACATGATTTTTTATTTAAAACTTTGGATCTGTTCGGTTTTGGTGAGCACTTTAAAAAATCAGTACGCACCCTTTATGCTGGAGGCAATAGCTCAATTAAACTCAATTAAATCATCCAGTCAGATTTGTTCCGTCTCAAACTTGTCCTAAATGCTGATAAAACAAAAGGGATGTTTTTTTCAAATAGGAAGGCGGTTCCAGCAGATCCTCCTCTGATTTTATCTTCAAATGGTGTCCCTATTGAGTTTGTTGATTCCTATAAATATCTGGGTATCCTGATCGATTCACATCTCTCTTTTAAACTCCACGTGGAAAACCTAGTGAAGAAACTGAAAGTTAAACTGGGTTTCTTTTTCAGAAACAGATCATGTCTATCACTGAATGTTAGGAAACGCCTTGTATCTGTGACTTTCCTTCCCTCCATTGATTACGGTGACATTCTCTACATGAATGCTCCTACAAGCACCCTGCGGATGTTGGATGTTGTCTATCATGGTGCACTAAGATTCATAACTGGTTGTGATTATCGTACCCACCACTGCACCCTGTATTCACTGGTTAACTGGACATCATTAACCTCACGCAGACTCTTCCACTGGTACATTTTCATCTTTAAATCACTTCTTGGTCTGCTGCCCTCATACATCTCCTCCTACATGTCTTTGCGTGAGTGCAGCTACAGTGTGCGCTCTCAGGACATGATTACCTGCAGTGTTCCGTCAGTGAGGACTGAACTTGGAAAAAGGGCCTTCTCCTACTCTGCTCCTGCTTCATGGAATATCTTACAAAAAGATCTGAAGCTCTCGGCCCTGACCTCCCTAAATGGTTTTCAGAATCTGTTGGAATCCTGGCAAAAACCAATGCAGATTTGTTCCTGTCTTTGATTTTATACGTCTACCTTATAATGTTTTGCTAGTTTTTTGATACTTTGTTAAAAAAAAAAAAAAAAAAATCTTTTGTTTTTTTCTCTCTTTTTGTTTTCTATTGTTTATTGTTTGTTTGTTTATTGTTTAATGAAATTCTATCACTGCTGTTCATTGTTCTTTAGTTTTAGCAGGTCGCTTTCGTAAATGAGCCCATGAGGTTCAAAAGATTTACCTGACTAAATAAAGGTTGAATGAATGAATAAACTAGTCATGGAACCTCTGGCAGATTTAATGTTGAGCGTGGAATTAGACAAGGTTGTCCAATTTCTCCATTTTTGTTTCTTCTTCCTATGGAGATTTTAGCACATTTCATTAAAAACAGCTGCATAAAAGGTATTCAGATTGCTGGTAGAGAAATATGTCTGAGCCAACTGGCAGATGACACAACTCTATTTCTAAAAGATTGCTCTCAAGTAAAGTGTGCTGTTGAGCTGCTTGGTGAATTTTCTGCAGCCTCAGGTCTCAACCTTAACTTATCTAAATGTGAGTTACTCCCTATTAAAACATGTCATGACACAGAGATCTCAGGAATCCCAGTAAAACACAAAGTTAAATATCTTGGTATCTATATTATAAAAGAGGAGGACCAAAGATTAAGTGATAACTTTAATCCCCTTGTTACTGTAATTCAAAAAAAATTCAATTTATGGGTACAGAGAGATTTATCCATCTCCGGTCGTGTATTACTTTCTAAGGCTGAAGGTCTCTCCAGTTTGGTTTACGCCCCCTGGTGGGTTTTTTTTTATTTTATTTATTTTTTATAAAAGAAACAAATACAAAGAAAAACTTACAATGTCAAACATGGCTCGAGACTTAAGGCATGCATAGCACAAAAGAGAATAAAGGCACATAAACAAAAACAAAAATGTGTTTTGGGCAGCTTACAACAGAAATTCGTTACAGATTGTTTTAGTTTTTAAAGCTTTGGCATTAGTACAGTACTTTAAAGTAGCTAAGTAAGAGGAAATATAATTAGAAAACACTATAAATCTAGGTTTTAGCAAGGAGAATTTACAACTGTGGATGTAAAATTTGGCTAAGAGTAGTATTAAATTTACAACAAAAACTTTCTCACTTGAAATATTTGGACAAAAGAAACCAAACAGTATAATTTTAGCGTCAAATGGTAGGTCAATTTCTAACTTTCTATTTACATACATGAAAATGTCTTTCCAGAACAGCTGAGTATGAGAACAGTCCCAGAAGAGATGGATGATGGTCTCGTGGTGGCTGCTGGTAAATACGTGGACATGACGTCACCAGCTCGGCCTCTTTGTTTTCCTTCGTAATGTGAGAAGCTACGTCTGGATTTAAAGACTTCTCGTGAGTCAAATACTTTATTCTGTATGGCAAGCCCTTTTAACATTAAATCGGATTCACGGCACTTCAATTCCAGATATCTTAAATTGAATTATGACTAGTCATAATAGCTATTCAAGATATCTTGAATTACATTTTGACTAGTCAAAATTCATTTTAAGATATCTTGAATTGCTATTCTGACTAGTCAGAATGTAAATACAGGTATCTTAAATTAACATTCTGACTAGTCAAAATGTAATTGTGACTAGTCAAAAGTCCTTTTTAGATATCTAGAATGTAATTACGGATAGTCAGACTTCACGATTTAATGTTAAAAGGGCTTGCCATAATATAATTTATTACAGATGTTTACAGATTACAGATGTTAACAACTACAGATGCCCCCTGGTGGTGGCTGCTGGTAAATATGTGGACATGACGTCACGTCACCAGCTCGGCCTCTTTGTTTTCCTTCGTGTTGAGAAGCTACGTGTGGATTTAGCTCCGTGATTTATTTCAATTACTAATGAAAAAAGACTTCTCTTGAGTCAAATACTTTATTCTGTGATTTTGTTCCAAGCTGCTGCTGCCAGAGGCTTGTAACACTGCAGCTTCTTGTCTGAGGAGAGGAAGTTAGTTCACTCTGTTTGCATGTGTAGCTGTTAGCATGTGTAGCTGTTAGCATGTGTAGCTGTTAACATCTGTAGCTGTTAACATCTGTAGTTGTTAACATCTGTAGTTGTTAGCGTGTGTAGCTTTTAACATCTGTAGCTGTTAACATCTGTAGTTGTTAGCGTGTGTAGCTTTTAACATCTGTAGCTGTTAACATCTGTAGTTGTTAGCGTCTGTAGCTGTTAACATCTGTACTGTAGCTGTTAACTTCTGTAGCTGTTAAAATCTGTAGTTGTTAGCGTCTGTAGTTGTTAGCGTCTGTAGCTGTTAACATCTGTAGTTGTTAGCTTATGTAGCTGTTAACATCTGTAGCTGTTAACATCTGTAGCTGTTAATATCTGTAGCTGTTAACATCTGTAGTTGTTAACGTCTGTAGCTGTTAACATCTGTAGCTGTTAACATCTGTAGCTGTTAACATCTGTAGTTGTTAACGTCTGTAGCTGTTAACATCTGTAGTTGTTAACATCTGTAGTTGTTAACGTCTGTAGCTGTTAACATCTGTAGCTGTTAACATCTGTAGCTGTTAACATCTGTAGTTGTTAACGTCTGTAGCTGTTAACATCTGTAGCTGTTAACATCTGTAGCTGTTAACATCTGTAGCTGTTAACATCTGTAGCTGTTAACATCTGTAGCTGTTAACGTCTGTAGCTGTTAACATCTGTAGCTGTTAACGTCTGTAGTTGTTAGCGTCTGTAGCTGTTAACATCTGTAGCTGTTAACATCTGTAGCTGTTAACATCTGTAGCTGTTAACATCTGTAGCTGTTAACGTCTGTAGTTGTTAGCGTCTGTAGCTGCTAACATCTGTAACTGTTAACATCTGTAGCTGTTAACATCTGTATCTGCTAACTTCTGTAGCTGTTAACGTCTGTAGCTGTTAACGTCTGTAGTTGTTAGCGTCTGTAGCTGCTAACATCTGTAGCTGTTAACGTCTGTAGCTGTTAACGTCTGTATCTGCTAACGTCTGTAGCTGTTAACGTCTGTAGCTGTTAACATCTGTAGTTGTTAACGTCTGTAGCTGTTAGCATGTGTAGCTGTTAGCATGTGTAGCTGTTAGCGTGTGTAGCTGTTAGCATGTGTAGCTGTTAGCATGTGTAGCTGTTAACATGTGTAGCTGTTAGCATGTGTAGCTGTTAGCATGTGTAGCTGTTAGCATGTCTATCTGTTAGCATGTGTAGCTGTTAACATCTGTAGCTGTTAACATCTGTAGTTGTTAACATCTGTAGTTGTTGGCTTCTGTAGCTGTTAACATCTGTAGCTGTTAATGTCTGTAGCTGTTAACATCTGTAGTTGTTAGCGTCTGAAGCTGTTAACATCTGTAGTTGTTAGCGTCTGTAGCTGCTAACATCTGTAGCTGCTAACATCTGTAGATGTTAACATCTGTAGCTGTTAACATCTGTAGCTGTTAACGTCTGTAGCTGTTAACATCTGTAGCTGTTAACATCTGTAGCTGTTAACGTCTGTAGCTGTTAACATCTGTAGCTGTTAACGTCTGTAGCTGTTAACATCTGTAGTTGTTAGCGTCTGTAGCTGCTAACATCTGTAGCTGCTAACATCTGTAGCTGTTAACATCTGTAGCTGTTAACATCTGTAGCTGTTAACATCTGTAGCTGTTAACATCTGTAGCTGTTAACGTCTGTAGTTGTTAGCGTCTGTAGCTGCTAACATCTGTAACTGTTAACATCTGTAGCTGTTAACATCTGTATCTGCTAACTTCTGTAGCTGTTAACGTCTGTAGCTGTTAACGTCTGTAGTTGTTAGCGTCTGTAGCTGCTAACATCTGTAGCTGTTAACGTCTGTAGCTGTTAACGTCTGTATCTGCTAACGTCTGTAGCTGTTAACGTCTGTAGCTGTTAACATCTGTAGTTGTTAACGTCTGTAGCTGTTAGCATGTGTAGCTGTTAGCATGTGTAGCTGTTAGCGTGTGTAGCTGTTAGCATGTGTAGCTGTTAGCATGTGTAGCTGTTAACATGTGTAGCTGTTAGCATGTGTAGCTGTTAGCATGTGTAGCTGTTAGCATGTGTAGCTGTTAGCATGTGTAGCTGTTAGCATGTGTAGCTGTTAGCATGTGTAGCTGTTAACATGTGTAGCTGTTAACATATGTAGCTGTTAACATGTGTAGTTGTTAACATGTTTAGCTGTTAACATGTGTAGCTGTTAGCATGTGTAGCTGTTAACATGTGTAGCTGTTAACATGTGTAGCTGTTAACATGTGTAGCTGTTAACATGTGTAGATGTTAGCATGTGTAGATGTTAGCATGTGTAGATGTTAGCATGTGTAGCTGTTAGCATGTGTAACTGTTAGCATGTGTAGCTGTTAGCATGTGTAGCTGTTAGCAGCTACGTCTCGTTGTCGCGTGCTTGGATAATCTAGTCTCGTGACTGTGTGTGTGTTTTTCTGTGTAGGAGCAGGAGCTTCACGTCAGACCTCCACCAACCACATGTTTGTTCTCTAACAGGTATGGTTGTAATTTCTAGTAAAATTGTTCAATATTATACTTCGGTCCAGCAGCCTCCACTTCTAAAAGTCAGCGCTCACGCGGTTTGGTTGTGCACGCGCTAACACCATGAATTAGATAGTCACGCTTGCGAGGTTCTTTCAAAATAAAAGCTGATGTGTGTCTCCTGTTGGTACAAACTCTGTACATAAAACACATGTTAGCACTGGAAGCTGTAATGGGACCAACATTCCTGCTCAGCTGTTTCCACTAAAAGTTTGAATGTCGCCCCCATATCCAAAGAGTAGAGAACTTTTTGTGTTGCTAAGTTAAATAAATAAAAAACTTCAATGTGTTTTTCATGTTTTGACTCTAGATGATTGAAGTCATTCTTGCTGGTCTATGTTCAGAAATGATTTTTAATGTCCTCCTGTGAATATGGATCCATAATATTTAACTTTTGTCTCTGTTTTGTGGTTATTTGTATGTTCATTATGTGAGAATGTTAAATTGTTTTCCCTGAAGTTTCCATTAATATTAAAACAAAACTCTTAGTTTCCAGTGACCAGTCTCACTTCAGGCTGACTGTAGAACATCTCCAGATGTTGCTCACCAAATGTCACCAAGATCTCATGTGGAATTTCAAAATAAAGGCCCTCCAAATTGGACATTTTCCATGTAATTTTCCCTAAGTTGCTGTGTTTGTTGCTCGTTCTTCAGGATGTTGTAGAAACAGTGAGGGTAAATACGACTTTACCACAAATCACATCATTACTGTGCAGAAAGTTTGTCTCATTGAAATGCAACATAGTTCAAGTAAAAACAGGAATGCTTAATTTAAAATAATTTATATGTTTAATATTTTTAAGTGACAATAACCATTTGGAAAATAACAGTTAAAATTGTACATTAATTTCAGAAATGACATTTATAGCATTTTAACATCAAGTGTTTCTTTTTACTGGTAAATTTTGAGAATTACAAGAGCTTTGTGTTATTTGTCCATGTCGACCAAAATCACTGGAGGTTTCTGGTTAGTGTGTATAAAAATTATACTTATTGTTCTCTGAGAACATTTTAATTTAAAGTTTCATATTTTGATTTGTGCAGAAACTCTGTGAACCACACAGTCTTTGTGGTGGATCAAGTTCAGCAGAAGACAATTCAAAACCTGCTGCAAAATAGAATAGAAGAGACCTTTATTATCATTGCACATGAATACAGTGAAATCTGGGTTTGCTTCCCAGAACAAAAGTAAAAACAGTAAAATATAAAACAATATAAAAATATAAACTGTATTAAAGTTAATAACAGGTTTGAAACACTCCAAATGTGCAACACAAGCAGATTGATATTACACCAGTTGTCCCTTATTCAGTTTTTATTACAGATTTTGTTAAGTTCAGTAACGGTGGACAGATAAAAACTATATTTAAATCTGTTTGTTCTTGTCTTGATTGATCTGTACCTTTTCCCTGATGGTAACAGTTCTCATATTATATAATAAATAATAATATAAATAAATCATCCACAAATAATTTTGTAACAACAGCAAGTATGATGTCATTAACAGCTTTTATTTTGAAAACTCACAAAGGTTACCATAATTCATAGTGTTTGTGTGCACAACAAAACCATCATTTTGGAAGTGGAGACTGGCTTGACGACATTTTTTACTGCCTGACGTTCTCAGAGTTGGGGCAGGAGCTACATGTCAGACCACCACCAACCACATGTTTTTTTTCTGTTACAGATGAAGTTCATGTTAATAAATGTTGTGAAGCTGAGAAGAGTTCCTGGGTGAGCGATTCATCAGTTCACTGGTATCAAACCAAACATCAGGGTTACACAGGTATGTATTTATTTACTGCAGTCTAAAGTGAAGTGTGGAGCTAAGCTGTGTTAGGAACTGTTTGGATCCTGCAGTCAAGCTATCCACCATTCAGATTTTTAAAAATCTTTCTCTTCTTCACAGCCTGTTACAGCATCACGATGCGTTCAATTTCAACTAGAAAATACAATCTGCTACACCAAAATATCCAGAAATTCAGAAATAGAAAATGTCTGGTATATAAAGAAACTGTCCAGATGACCAGATTGAGACTTATCAGATTTGATACCTGGATTATTGAGTATGAACTTTCTTGTCTGGTATATTAGTTTATTTTTTGACATATCATTAGAACAGTCACTTCAATACTGTCCACTTTTCAAAATGCTCTAAAAACAAACAAAAACTCATGATGTCATTAACAAGTTTCATTCAAAATAATATTTTACATGGTTTTACTGTGATATATATATATGTATATATATA
>JBBPBX010070098.1:0-10454 GCA_038048925.1 Garcialebias charrua
CAAACATTGATTACCTTGGGTAATGTTGGGACAGCCACAGATTCTTAGTTACTGACTCATCTGTACTAACCTGTTTGCCTTTTGCCCGTTTGTTCAGCTCCTGTTCTGTCCTGCTTGCCCGCCCGTCTCCAAGGCTGCGTCTGGTTGCCAATCCTGCACACCGAATCCATAACTAAGGACTCATTCAGGACATCTTCATCTCCCTTCATTCAAACTGTACTCACCCACTGGACCCCTGTCATCTCTGGATTTCGCCCTCAGTGAATTCATTATCCAACGTCGCCTGCAAACATTCAACAGTAAGGACAAATACAACTTTAGTCACAATTATCAAAGAACCATCTGGATCACAGGATATTCACCGCCTCTCCTCTTCTCTCCCCACAGCCTACTCCAGTTCCAGCACTTGTAAATAAAATATCACTTTTGTACTTGCTTGTCCTCGTGTTCTTTGGTCTGCCATTTGGGGTCAAAATATCTGTCATCATGTTAGAATGTTCGAGCCAACCAGACCCTCAAGGCCAGACCAAAGACAGTCAGAGGGACCAAGCAATATTAGCTCTACAGGCCCGGAGTGAACGTAACGAGCAAACTCTAACTAAACTTCTCACCCAACAGAGTGAACTTGGTAGCATGATACATGCTGTTGGACAACAAGTCGCCGCCATGACTACCAAAGGCCCCGAACCACTCCGTCCACCCGAACCAACTCCAGTTTCAGTTCCAGCATCAACATACAGACATGAACCTGATGTCAGACCTACCTAACTCTTTGGTGGAGACTCCAAGCTGGTGGGTGGTTTCCTCCTCCAATGTGAGCTCTCGTTCAACAGAGCACCCATCAGGTATGGCTCAGACTCGTCCCGCATCTCCTATATTGTCTCTGCCCTGAAAGGCGACGCTCTACATTGGGCCACTGCTCATCTCCACGCACGTTCTTTGTCCTCCCTGTCCTTCACAAACTTTATAAAAGACTTTAAACTAGCCTTCGATCACTCCTTGTTGCAAGAGGAAGTGCAACAAAGATTATTCACAATCAGACAGGGTTCAAGATCTGTCGCAGAGTTCTCCATCCGTTTCCGGGTGATCGCGGAAGAGTCAGGCTGGGGAGAGATCGCACTAAAAAGCGCTTTCCGAAACGTGCTTAATGACAACATTAAGGACCAAATCGCCATACAAGAGCCTCCCCAGGATTCAGAAGATCTAATCTGTCTCGCAATTAGAATCGACACTCGAAACAGAGAACGTAAATTGGAAAGGGACTACAAATCCTGGAACCGCCCCTCACCCGGAAGTAGTTCCCCGACACCAGTCTTCCCCGAACCAGAGCCTATGCAGGTGGGTCGGGCAAAACTGTCCCCTGAGGAAAGACAACGTAGATTATCTGCAAATGAGTATCTACAGCAAACCCTCGACCTACGTCATTTCATGTGTATAGCACTTTGTTGCAGCTGTGGTTGTTTCAAATGGCTTTATAAATAAAGTATAATTATTAATATTACGTTTTTATTACAATTTGATCGTATTTACGCAACTTCCGGTCGTTTCCTGTCGCCATTGCGGTCAATGGAGCTCCGCCATAGATGCTGTCACCTGGCTCTAGAGGACTGTGTGTCCGATCAGGGTTGCCTCATACGGATAAATTTGCTGGAAACACTCGGTCAACTCTGTGGACGTCTCAGGCCCGGAGAAGCAGCCGGCGATCGCGGGGGCGATCGCTCCCACAACGCCGCCCGACATGCTAACGACAGTAGCTAACAGAGCAGCTAACACAGGCGAAGACACTGAGCCGACATGCCGCGGAGGGGCCATCTGCGGCCGGGAGCTCGCCGCAAATGTCCGCCTGGCAGTCGGGGGACACCGAGCTAACGCGGAGATACAAAGCCGACAGCCTTTTTGAATGAACTGACATGCTAACGACAGCAGCTAACAGAGCAGCTAACACAGGCGAAGACACCGAGCCGACATGCCGCGGAGGGGCCATCTGCGGCCGGGAGCTCGCCGCAAATGTCCGCCTGGCAGTCGGGGGACACCGAGCTAACGCGGAGATACAAAGCCGACAGCCTTTTTGAATGAACTGACATGCTAACCATTGCTGCTAATGGCGGGGCCTAACCGTAGCTAACGCCGAGCTTGTTTTGGATGGAGGATTATCGCGGAGAAACGGCTTTCAGTAAGTTTTTTTTTTTCTGGCTCCAAATGTATGAAGTTAAGAAGCTAACAGTCATTCTTTTAAACAGTTTTGACCACGTGTGTGCGTGTGGAGCGTAAGGAAGCTGGGGGAGCTCGGACGGCTGATGCTAAAAGACGAAGGCAGGCTTTGACCAGCTCAAAGTAAGACATTATATTTTTTATTTATTGTACTGTATGCATTTACTGTACAGTTCTGTGCATGTTTATGGCCTAGTATGTCTGCTTGTTCAGTCTCATGCCATTAAATATGTGTGCGGCACTCCGTTAGCGGTATAGCCGCGACCTATGTCAGAAACGTGGACCTACGACAGGCAGGTGTTTTTGGTCCGCGAGGTACGACAACACAACATCGACCTAAGTCACACCCGTAGGTCCCAATCCCTGACGTAACTCGAGGGCTTCCTGTATATTGTAAATGGTAAATGGAGCTTATTTATATATTGTGGAAAAAGTGGCCACTTTGTGAAAAACTGTCAGCTCCGTTTAAAAGGCCAGAACCACCAATAAATCAGGAGATATTGGTGGATAATTTAACTTCAACTCCTGAGAAAAATTTCTGTCTCCCTGCTACTGTTTATTTTGAAAATGATTATTTTTCCACTCAGGCTTTAATTGACTCTGGTGCAGAACAGAATTTGATTTCCTTGGCTATTGTGAAGTTTCTTAACCTACCCATGCTTCCTTTAAACAGCTCTGTCAGTGTCAGAGGCCTCACTGGACAGACCATCACCTCCATCTCCCACTGGACTCAAAACATTCACCTGTTGCTGTCAGGTAACCATCATGAGAGATGTGATTTTTTTCATTTTTGATTCCCCTAAGCCCCAATTGATTTTAGGTTACCCATGGCTGCTAAAACACAACCCACAGATTAACTGGAAAAATAACATGATTGAACATTGGGGTGAGGCCTGTTTAGTCGATTGTTTACGTTCTGCCATCTCTTCTGGTTCTGTCTCACCCCCCAGTAAAGAAGAGATTGACCTTTCCAGAGTGCCCTCCGTATATCATGCGCTTGCCCCAGTTTTTAGTAAACAGAAAGCCATCTCCTTACCACCTCACAGACCTTATGATTGCCCCATTGATCTCCTTCCTGGTGCCCCTCTGCCTGTCTAGCAGACTGTACAACCTGTCGGGCCCAGAGAGGGAGACGATGAGGCAATACATAGAGGAATCTTTACAGTCAGTTATTATCCGCCCGTCTACTTCTCCCCTCGGTACAGGGTTTTTCTTTGTTTCAAAGAAAGATAAGACTTTGAGACCCTGCACCGACTTCAGGGGACTTAACAACATCACTATTAAATAAAGGTATCCCCTTCCTCTAATTGACTCTGTGTTTGAACGGCTTCGGGACTCCAGAATGTTCACTAAACTAGATCTCCGCAACGCCTATCACTTAGTGAGAATTTGAGAAGGGGACGAATGGAAGACCGCTTTTAAGACACCCCTAGGACACTATGAGTACTTGGTCATGCCCTTTGGACTCACTAACGCCCCTGCCGCTTTTCAAAACTTAATAAATGATGTCCTGAGAGATTTCCTGGACGATTTTGTGTTTGTTTATCTTGATGATATTTTGATTTTTTTCTAAGGACCCCGCTTAGCACACCAGACATGTCAAAGCAGTTCTCCAAAGGCTTCTGGAGAACAAATTATATGTGAAAGCTGAGAATTCTCTGTGCCCTTTCTGGAATTCATTTTTGAAAAAGGACAGGTTCGATCCAACCCAGAGAAGATAAAAGCGGTGGCAGAGTGGCCCACACCCCAGGACCGAAGACAGCTCCAACGGTTTCTGGGCTTTGCAAATTTCTACCGACGCTTCATCAAAAACTACAGTCAGGTAGCCTCGCCATGAACACAACTCACCTCTCCCATCCGTAAATTTGTCTGGTCCCCAGAGGTGGAGGCCGCCTTCCAGGAACTTAAGAGGCTCTTTTCGTCCGCTCCCATACTTTCCCATCCGGACCCTCATCGTCAGTTCATCGTGGAGGTGGACATGTCCGCCACAGGTGTAGGAGCGGTGCTCTCGCAGCGATCCCCTACGGATGGTAAGATCCACCCCTGCGCTTTCTTTTCTCGGCGTTTGTCCCCTGCCGAACGCAATTACGATGTGGGTAACAGAGAACTGTTGGCCATCAATATGGCTCTTGAAGAATGGAGACACTGGTTGGAAGGGGCTGAATTACAATTTGTGATATGGTCAGATCACAAGAATCTTGCCTACATTCAGGGAGCAAAGAGGCTCAATGCCCGTCAAGCACGTTGGTCTTTATTTTTTGCAGGCTTCAATTTCTCCATCTCATACATACCCGGTTCTCGTAACATTAAACCTGATGCTCTTTCCCGCCAGTTCTCCTCTTCAGAGACCGAATCACCGGAGACTATTCTGCCCCACTCCTGCACTGTGGCAGTCATGACCTAGGACATTGAGAGAGAAATCCTGGAGGCCCAGAAGACCGAACCAGACCCAGGCACTGGTCCCCCAGGGAGAAAGTATGTTCCCTCTGCAGCCATCAGCAAAGTCCTCCGTTGGATCCATTCAGCGAAGTTCTCCTGTCATCCAGGTATGAGTCGCACCCTCTCTTTGACAAAAAGACATTTCTCGTGGCCTAACATGGAGAGGGATGTCAGACAATACGTGTCTGCCTGCACCACTTGTGCATTTAACAAGGCCGCTAACAAACCCCCAGCAGGTCTCCTCCTTCCACTCCCTACGCCTGGGTGTCCGTGGTCCCACATAGCCCTGGACTTTGTCACCGGACTGCCTGTTTCTGAGGGTAATTCTGTTGTATGTACAATCATCGACCGTTTCTCCAAAGCCGTACACTTCATACCCCTAGTGAAACTACCTTCAGTATCCGAGACAGCACAGATCATGGTCAAACATGTTTTTCGTCTGCATGGTATACCTCTTGATATTGTTTCCGACAGAGGCCCTCAATTCATCTCCCAAGTCTGGAAAGCCTTCTGTCAAGCCCTGGGTGCCGCCTCCAGCCTGACATCTGGTTATCACCCTCAATCGAATGGATAAACTGAGAGGTGTAACCAAGAGCTCGAAGCCGCTTTGAGGTGTGTTATTGAACATAATCCTACCACCTGGAGCCAACACCTGCCTTGGGTTGAGTATGCTCATAATTCTCAAGTTTCGTCCGCCACTGGTTTGTCCCCGTTTGAGGCCTCTTTGGGATACACTCTGCCCTTATTTCCCTCACAAGAAACTGACATTTCTGTTCCCTCTGTCCAGCATCATCTCCGTCGGTGTCGCAGGATTTGGCGCCAGACCAGGGCAGCTCTTCTCAGGACGGTTTAACAAAACAAGCGGTTTGCTGACCGCCACCGTTCTTCTGCTCCCGATTACCAGGTGGAGCAGAAGGTTTGGTTGTCCACCAGAGACATTAAATTAAAGGACACTCCCAGGAAGCTGGCCCCCAGGTTCATTGGCCCCTTCCCGATTGTCAGGATCATTAATCATGCTGCTGTCCAACTTCAACTGCCTTCCACCCTACGTATCCATCCCACGTTCCATGTCTCTCAGATTAAACCCGTCTCCACCAGCCCACTTCACCCTCCTGCCGACCCTCCTCCTCCGCCTCGTTTCATCAACAATGATCCTGTCTACTCCGTCCGGCGACTACTGGACGTGCGTCGCAAGGGTCGACAACTCCAGTACCTGGTGGATTGGGAGGGCTATGGCCCCGAGGAGCGTTCGTGGGTTCCCCGCTCCTTCATTCTGGACCCCTCCCTTATCTCTTCTTTTTACAGGGACCACCCGGACAGGAGATCGCCTAGAAGCGATGCTAGAGGAGGGGGTACTGTAGGAGTCCTGCCTTCCCCTCCAGCAATCTCAAGCAGCAGCTAATCAGCTGATTAGCTACACCTGCACCTGCCTCGTAGACCTTCACCTCCTGCTCTACTTAAACCACAACCAGACGTTCAGCCAACGCTCGAACACTGACTCATCTGCACTAACCTGTTTGCCTTTTGCCCGTTTGTTCAGCTCCTGTTCCGTCCTGCTTGCCCGCCCGTCTCCAAGACAGCACAGATCATGGTCAAACATGTTTTTCGTCTGCATGGTATACCTCTTGATATTGTTTCTGACAGAGGCCCTCAATTCATCTCCCAAGTCTGGAAAGCCTTCTGTCAAGCCCTGGGTGCCACCTCCAGCCTGAAATCTGGTTATCACCCTCAATCGAATGGACAAACTGAGAGCTCTCTGGTTGCCAATCCTGCACACCGAATCCATAACTACGGACTCATTCAGGACATCTTCATCTCCCTTCATTCAAACTGTACTCACCCACTGGACCCCTGTCATCTCTGGATTTCGCCATCAGTGAATTAATTATCCAACGTCGCCTGCAAACATTCAACAGTAAGGACAAATACAACTTTAGTCACAATTATCAAAGAACCATCTGGATCACAGGATATTCACCGCCTCTCCTCTTCTCTCCCCACAGCCTACTCCAGTTCCAGCACTTGTAAATAAAATATCACTTTTGTACTTGCTTGTCCTCGTGTTCTTTGGTCTGCCATTTGGGGTCAAAATATCTGTCATCATGTTACAAACAGCACCCGTTGCTTTGAAATTATTAATTTTTGTCATTCATTCAACCTTTATTTATACAGGTTAGTTCCCACTGAGCATCAAGGACTCATTTACAAGGGAACCCTGTCATTACGTTGTGGACAGTGGCTGAGAGAGGAACTCCCCTTCACTTTAACGCTAAAAACGTAAAGTGTTGTTTGGTTGTGTTTATCCTGCAGATAAACCAGTCAACCATGTGCACCAGAGAAACTATGTCTCCCTTTTCAATGTAATGCTGTTTTGAAACAAACATTTACAAAAAGCTACAATGTTTTAGCATCCTGTTGCAGACTTCCTTAGTAGCTAATGCCCAGTTGCGTGAGTGCTGACAGCATTTACACATTTAGCTGTTAGCACATAGCATTTAGCTAGTTTTATACAATTTTTGAACCCTGCTTCAGCATTCTTTAAGCTATTTCAGCCATTCAGGTATCAAAACATTCAGGTCATTCAGGACAATATGCCTGACATTTAATTTTTTTGTAGCTTTTATGTTTAATTTGTACATTTTTCTCATATAAATGTATTAAGAAGACTTCAGATTCCTGAAATGTTTTGGTCTCTTTGAAACTTTTGTCAACATAGTTGCTTTATTTTTAGTGTTTAGCAACTATTTTACTGCTTTTAACTCTTGTCTTTCTAATTTGAGCTTTTAGCTATTGTTTTTGTTTTCAACTGCAGTTTTACTAATTTAATCTTGTACCTTTTCATTTTTGCCATACCAGCAACCAGGGAGCACAAACCAGTGTTTCTCTTGTTCGGATCCCAAACCCGGGCAAACGGTGAGGGTTGTATCAGGAATGAAAACACTTTTGTCAAAACTAACATGTGAGTTCATCTAAGCGAGACCATACTGGATCGGTCAAGGCCCGAATAAACAACAACCGCCACAGGTGCTGTTGACAAACAGGGTGCCGGCAGAAATTGTGCTACTGTTAGTCGAAGACCACGAGGAGGGAAATGTGTCAGGAGACAGAGGGAGAGGAGGAAAGTGAAGAATGTAGGACCAAAGGTGGCAATTCTAAGTGTGGGGACAATGACAGGCAAAGCTGGCTGACATGATGCAGAGAAGGAATGTAGATTTTCAGATTTCATTTTTGTCAAATTTAGCCTTTGTTTTGATTATTTTAACTTTAAAGGTGGAGTCTGCAGTTTCTGTAGAACATCAGCACTTAGAAAAAATTTCAACAAGCAAAGCATTCTGATCCCTCCCCCTCAGAGCCATATATGGCACTGCCCCCTTGTGGTCTGTTAAAATTCAAATTCAAGCTCTGTTTTTATTGGCTGATTCAAATTCAAGCTCGGTTTTTATTGGCTGGTTACAAACTTTGTTTTTATTGGCTGGAAAATGGCGGGTCACTTTTTCTTTTTAGAAATGCTTATTTACCACCTGGAGAAGCAAGGGGACAATATTTTTTTTTAGTTTTTTTCAGAGATTACCTCTCTAACATCAATCTAGTGACAGAGTGAAGAAATATGTTAAAATATATATTGTTTGAAAAGTTACAGACTACATTACAATCTTACATACCCCAGCTTTAACAACAGCTTTTTCAACTAATTTCAGCAGCGTCCGTCAGACTTTTTTTTAAATTACTATTATTTGATTACTAACACCAGCTGATCAGGCTCAAAACTTTAAATAGATCAGAACAGAGAGGAGCAAGTGCAATATGTACATCAAAGTCAAATCAAAGTCAAAGTCAATTTTATTGTCAAAACTGCAATATGTACAGGATATACACAGGATTGAAATTGCATTTCTCTCAGTCCCTCGGTGCAACAGTAAACATTTAAACACTGAAACACTAAAACATTTAATAGACATAAGCATAAAATGAAATAATAAAAGTGTAATACTGTCCTGAGTTTTTGCATAGTAGTTTTTGCATAGTAGTAGTATGAAAGTATGAAAAGTTACACCAACACTAAAACACTAAACATTTACATATACTTCAAAATATAAACAAACTGTATACAAATAAATATAAAGAGCCTGTTATTCTGGTGGGTTTTTATTTTTTATTTTCAAATCGAACTGTTAAATTATTCACAACAATTGTGTACATTTTAGTGTTGATCTTAAATATCATGAATATAAATGTTGTTAATGAGTTCATTTTAAATCTGTCTTGAGTGCAGGAAATGAGCTAACACGTTCACTTGTCTCCTTATTGCATTGAAAGTAAATTATCTATACAGTACATAAATAATTTATAGACTATTAATGTGCTGTTATATCAATAAGTATTCATTAATGAGCAATATATGATATAATGTAGGCATCAAAAGTGATAGTAAATGCATTTTTTATAAAAACCAGATAAACCCTGTGATGCATTTAACTTTGTGTTTTAAACCATGACTTTTGGCTCAAAGTTATCATACCATCAGAATCTCATCCATGCCTAACACGACACAATCCTAATCTCTATAACTCCTGCGGCACACCCTTTCTTTCCTCACCGTCTTTTGTTTTGTTCTCTTCCCACCTTCCTTCTTCTTGGCTACTTTCAGCATTGTTTCTCCACTTCCTTCTTCTTGGCTACTTTCAGCAAATTACTTTATTTTCCTTTTTTATACAAACCCCCAGACATCTGTTTCAGTAACACTAACTTAATGAGTTGTTCAGTCCAGCACACACGAAACTCAGAATAAAATAAAAGTTCTGAGTGGAGTTGGATGAAGGATTGAGGGGTAAAACAGTAGCTTGATGATAAGAGAAGAAAAAGAGGGGCAGACAGGCAGTTTGAGCTGAAAGTATCTGGACAGCAGGAGTGGGCAGGACTCTGAAGTCCCTGCTGCAATCAAGCCTCCGTCACCATCTGGACGCCATTTTAAAGCCATCAGCTCTGGCTCCCCCTGTAAACAAGGGCGTGACCCCAAACATGCTCCCCTCACTAAATGAGCTTGTTCTGGCATCTGTGGACCCCTGAAATGACTAAATGGAGGGGGATCCGAGCCAAAATGACTGTTCTTCATTAATGCAGCCGTTCTGAATATGACCAAAAAATAGCCAAAAATGTGGAGTTCATCCATAAACATTTGTGATTTGTAACAGAGTGTAGAGCGAAACCCCTCACAGAACTGATGTTTCTGTAAGAATCTGCAAACTTTTCTTTTAACCGAATTTCAAAATTTTAACATTAAGTTCATGCATTTGTCTCTTAATGCAACGGAAATATTTGTGCAACATAAATAATTAAGACCTCTCCCAGAAAATTTTGAATAAAGTAGATGTGATTTCCTGCATTTTAACGGATTGTTAAACACCTACGTGCTTGTAAAAAAACAACCAAACAAACAAAAGGCCGTGGCACAGTGGTAATGGCAGTCGACCCCCAATCGGAAGGTCGGAGGTTCGAGTCCCGCATCCGCCCACCATGTGTCGTTGTGTCCCTGGGCAAGACACTTAACCCCGAGTTGCTCCCAGTAGGTCTGGATAGCGCCCTACAAGGCAGGCTACCACTAACGGTGTATGAATGTGTGTATGAATGGGTAGATGGTTCATATTGTAAAGCACTTTGGGGCTCCTCAGAGGGGGCTGGAAGGCGCTATATAAATACGCTCCATTTACCATTTACCATTTCAAAAAACAAATATATATATATACTGTATATGTATGTATATATATGTATATACATGTATATATATATGTATATATATATATGTA
>JBBPBX010070099.1:0-18683 GCA_038048925.1 Garcialebias charrua
TATATATGTATATATATATATATATATGTATATATATATGTATATATATATATACACACATATATAAACTTTTAGCAAGTGTTTTGATGCTTTTAGCTACAAACCAGATTCCAAAAAAGTTGGGACACTAAACAAATTGTGAATAAAAACTGAATGCAATGATGTGGAGATGGCAAATGTCAATATTTTATTCGTAATAGAACATAGATGACAGATCAAAAGTTTAATCTGAGTAAATGTAACATTTTAAAGGAAAAATATGTTGATTCAAAATTTCACAGTGTCAACAAATCCCCAAAAAGTTGGGACAAGTAGCAATAAGTGGCTGGAAAAAGGAAATTGAGCATATAACAAACAGCTGGAAGACCAATTAACACTAATTAGGTCAATTGACAACATGATTGGGTATAAAAAGAGCTTCTCAGAGTGTCGGTGTTTCTCAGAAGCCAAGATGGTAAGAGGATCACCAATTCCACCATTGTTGTGCAGAAAGATATTGCAGCAATACCAGAATGGTGTTACCTAGCGTAGCGTAAAATAGCAAAGACTTTTAAGTTATAATCAAAAAAGGCGTTCAATACAGAAACAACTGGACTTTATTTGTAACAGAAAACGTTTCGCTTCCCGTCCGGGGAGCTTTATCAATTCAATGAGCAGTTTGTGAGTGAGTGAAGTTATAAACAGGGTGAGGTGACACTCACCAATATGTAAATTAAAGGGATTGTGACATGATTTTTTTACTATTCATAAAATTGCTCAAAATATATATATTTTATCATTTAAATATGTTTGTTTTTGCAAACAAAATGATAAATCACTTTAATTTTGCTTTAAAAGTGATTTTGAACTTCAAGCCGTGTTTAATCATGGGAAATCCCATTACACACGAACGCACCATCTGTGATGTCACACCGGGCAGAGCTCTGGGCTTGTCACAGTGCGCAGGTATGAGCAGCTCGACATGAAGGAAGTCTGATACAGCATCAGACCTAAATTAGATCCTGTTGTTTCTTGTTCCATCACCCAAACAATTTTCTGCTTCCCAAAATGAAGACAAATAGCTCAAATCTTCACATAGATTGCTAAATTCGTCCAGTTTTAAATTGTCCGCTATTAAAGACACCACAGCCCTCTGCCCAGTGTGACATCACATATGGTGCGTTCGAGTGTAATCGGATTTCCCATGATTAAACACGGCTTGAAGTTCAAAATCACTTTTAAAGCAAAATTAAAGTGATTTATCATTTTGTTTGCAAAAACAAACATATTTAAATGATAAAATATATATATTTTGAGCAATTTTATGAATAGTAAAAAAATCATGTCACAATCCCTTTAAAAGCAAACACACACACATACTTGAGTTAACACATACATGTGACGCATTCAAAGTTCAGCATGTGAAAGCAGGGCTTACCAAAGGCACACACACACATCCTACTGTATGTAAATTGACAAATCACACCTTACACCTAAACAGCAGGGACCTCTCAAAGTCCTTGCCAGTCTAATTCACAAACGAGGCCCCTTTGTTCTTATCAGGTGCTAAACGTCTGGGAAACATACCCAGGGCCGCACTATAAATTTAAGGCCCTGTTTACACGGACACTGTGTGGGGGAAACTGATGTTTTGGGTATGTTAATTAGGTGAAAAGTTTTGCGTTGACACGGTCGAATTCTGTGGATAGGACTCTCTCTCCCCTCCACCCCCCGTCCTCATGATTTAACTGTAGTTACCATGCTGGGCCGTTAGATGGCGCTGTGATTATTGGAACCTTCACTACTGCGCATGCGCTGCCTGAGGTAAACAGAGCAGCTGCCTCGTCTGTTTTCCTCTCTGGCTAAAATCAGCTAACTACAAGTTGTTGTCAACAAGTTAACAACAAGTTAAAGCTGGAATTTGGATAAGAGTCAACAGATTTGACACCAAGCGGGACTCTCTTCATCTACCAAGCTCCACACCAGACGCTGAGTGGACTGTGGACCAGAACCGCTGAGCGGGCTGTGGACCAGAACCGGACATTACTCTGTGATAAACAGCTGACTTACAGCAGGTAAATCAACGTTCTTAATATAATGTTTGCTCTTGTTTACTTTGATCACACAACAACTGAGTTTTTATTTATTTATTTATTTCTGCCAGGTGGAGCTGTCGTTCCAACAGGCTGATGGTTCGGCGGTTCTGATGGGTCCAGATGAACACACAGCAAGAGTCCAGTTCATTAACGTAGTTACAGTTCGGTTCACGTGTTTTAATAGTGTGTTCAGTTTAATTCTCAGTGTTTGTGTTACGTAAAGTTTGTGGTGCTGAATAAATAAATAAATAAAAAATAAACCTGGTGTCTTCATTTTCACAGCACGTTAAGCACTGTTAAAAAAATGTAACGAGTCCAGATAGATACTGTAGTTCAGATAAATTTACATCTCCCACGCCAACATAAATACTGTTTATTATTGTTAAACTGTTATATTTTGCAACGTGACACGTGAAATGTCAGACTGTCTGCGCGTGCGAGCTGCGCGCATGTGTTCAAACAAAAGCTCCACGGGAGATGTTTACATTATCAGCGGGGGGTCAGCGAAAAACTTCCACCTTGAGAGCAGGGTCAGAAAAGTATCGGTGTCATCGAGGGGGGCCAGCAGCGTCGTGTAGGCGATAAGCAAAGTCGCAAAGAGAAAGTAGCGGTTACACTCAAAATACGCGCCGTGTAAACTGGCCCTGAGAAAGTAGAAATCTGAGGCCTCCTCCTCTGTTTAACGATGGTTCCCTTGTCAGTCAGTGCACTCTGTGCAACACAATTGCTATGGGAATTGCGATGCAGCGCGGTTCACCTGAAGTAATACACTCATGCCTTTACGGCAGGTGGGCATCAGCATCACCACAGAGGCCCCGCCCTCTTGGTATAAAGACGCGTGCACCCATCTATCTTTCTCTTTTGCCCTTCACCTTGCTTACACCTGAACTTCGTGGGACTCTCTGTAGCTACATCGCTTGACCGGAGGTGACCTCGCTCCCTGCACTGAGCGTATAAAGACATTTCCTACGTGTTGCTGGTCTAGCGAAAGCTAGACCAGCATCTTTTATTTAACCTCGAGGTTTTTTTCTTCTCTCTTCGCCGCTGTTTCGCTCGACGGTGCTAACTGCGTCACACTGCTACCCTGCTAACGAGTTAGCGGGCTAGCCAGCGAAAGCGACGCGATGAAGAAGATGTCTCCGGACCACGTTAGCACTACTAATGAGCTCGACTCTTCTCAGCCATGGCTCCAGAGAAAGGAAAGCGAAAACCCAAATATTCTAATGCCCCTTTTCCACTTGGTGGCCCGGGTCGGATGTGACGTCATATTTGCGTGCCAAACGCGCGTTGGACAGCATTTCCACCTAACGGATGCGCCGCGCCAAGATTCCGGACTCATCTCAGAGCAGGGTCCAGGCCGGCTGGCCCCGAACCGTGGGGAGGAGGCTGGACTGAGTTTGAGGAAGTGGCTGCCGCGAGGGAGCAAACACCGAAGGACTTTACAAGATTAACATGGTAAAAACAATTATTTGTATTTAAAATTATAGCAAACATGTGTCTTAAGCCGAACTATTCCTTAATAATTTCACGTTGTTGTCAAAACGGCAGGATTAAAAAAAGTAGTTTCGCCATGTGCACGCGCGCCCCCGCGCGCGCACGTGAGCCGTCTTTATTTCTGTAATGTAGCTAAATAAACGCTTTAAAAAATATATTTCATAGCTGACGTTATATCAAGAGGGTGCTTGAGCTTAACAGTTCCTTAATAATTTCACGTTGTGGTCAAATCAGCTGGATTTAACAAAGTAGGTCGACACGTGCACATCACATGCACGCGCGGGTGGGGTCGATCGGCGTTCTTTCTTTTAAATGTAGCTAAATAAAAGCTTAAAAAATATATTTCATAGCTGGCTTTATACCACGAGGGTTCCTCAGGTTAACAAGTCCTTAATAATGTCACGTTGTGGTCAAATCTGCTGGATTTAAATTGATTTGTTTTGACTAATTCCAAACCTGTCACATGTGCTTCGAAAATAAATTATTAAAAAATCGAATTTTAATTCAAATAACTCCAACAGCTTACAGTATGTACATGAACATGTTGTGATTACATTTTGTTAGTTTGAAAAATATCTGCTTTGTGGTTTCTGAGATATAAGATATGTGTTAAATACTAGTAGAAAAAAAAGCTAGGTCGACACACTTATGTCTATAAAAAATCGAATTTTAATTCAAATAACTCCAACAGCTTACAGTATGCACATAAACATGTTGTGATTACACTGTGTTGGTTTGAAAAATATCTGCTTTGTGGTTTCTGAGATATTTGATATATGTATATATATCTTACATATATCTTATAAAATATATCTACATATAAAACAGTTTCTAGACTGAATTACCGGTAACCATGTTTTTCTTTTTTTTACAGTTAAGACGAAGAAGTCAACACCAGAATTTATCAACTTGTGTCTTCTGGAGGAAGCCCATGAGACAACAGGAAAAAAATCATTTAGGTGGATGCAGTATTTATTTTTGTGCTTTTTTCACTTCTTAGTTTTCATAATAAACATTTTATTTCTTAAGTGGTGTCATTGAACAATAATTTCCTAAACATATTTTACAATGTTAAGTGTGTACAGTATAGTGTTTGTTTAAAAACATACTGGAAGTTAAGAATATTTTCCATTTGCATTTGACCTTTAAAGAATCATAAGAAAAAGATTATTAGATTTGAACAGCCATCCATCCATCCATCCATCCTTCCTGATGTCGGGTTGTGGGTGCAGCAGCTTTTCCAAGGATGCACAGATGTCAACATGAACCCATCCATCCATCCATCCATCCATCCTGATGTCGGGTTGTGGGTGCAGCAGCTTTTCCAAGGATGCACAGACGTCGCCATCAACCCCGATGAAGCTGTTCTTGGATGCCCAAACGAGTTTCCTGATCAACAAACATTTAATTATTAATACTTTGTTTTTACGTTTAAAGAAACATGCTTTTAATGTTTATGGGACAGTTTAAACCAAATTATCCATTTGCATTTGACTTTGAATTATCCCTGACAAAATATTACCGTTTAAATTTAATGAAATACAAACATTTAATATTACAGGGCCAATTGAAACCTAATTAATTCCTAATCTGTACCTTACTGTAAAAATAGTTTAACTGATTACAGGGCAGTGCGATCAATGTGTTAAGCAATGTTAACAGGAACCTTGTACATATATGAGAATAATCTTTATTATAAAGAAAGAAAATGGAAAACACAGGGGTTTAAAACAAGCTGAAAAGGCAATAAAAGTAAGATCAGAGCATTAAATAGCTCAAGGGACATTACCGCCAACAGGTGGTGAGACAAGGTCCTGCAGGGTGTTCTTCTTCTAATGTTTAGTGGTGGCTAGTAAATAGCTTGAGGTAACACTACCGCCACCACGTGGTAGGACGAGTGAGATTCTACACCCCGCCCACAGAAGGGCTGCAGTAGTGAATGAAAACAAAACCTACATGTGAGCCGATCCTAACTGGAACAGACCGGACCAGACTGAGCCGCTCTGGGCCGGTAAGTGGAAAAGGGGCATAAGAAGACCAGCGAGCCCCAGCTCCCGGGCCTGCCCCAACGGCTGCGGTTACTCCCTTTCGGCGACGGACACCAACGAGGCCTGTCCCATCTGCTTAGGGATGTTGCACGCTAAAACAGCGCTGGAATCCCCTGAGTCCTGCCTTCACTGCAGCCAGATGCTTGAACCTGTGAGGAAGCGTCGAGTAGACATCGTGGTCAAGGCCATGGGTGGCTCCGCGGCGGCACGGGACCCAGACCTCACAGAGGCACTCACTCCCACACTGGAGCTCAAGGCCGTGGGCCTGGAGGACAGCGGACAAGCTGACTGGGGGGACAGTATGGACATGGCGGCCCCCGTCGGGGACTCCACCGCCGAGTTTGACACGAGAAGCATGTTACGAGCAGACGAGCTCTCGCTAACAGCCTCGTGTGAGATTTCAGACGACGAAGCTGAGAACGAGGACGAAGGGGAAGAAGAAGACTTCTCCCAGAATCCGACATCAACTCAGCCAGAGACAGATGTCTCAATCCCCGCTTTGTTCGACTTGTGTTGCAGAACAGCGGACACGCTGCTATCAGCTAGCCAGAACCCCTACCTCGCCAACAGGTAACGAGGTTGGCGGGGAATTATTTCTTTGCGAAACAGCAGTCGGCCACAAGGCACAGGGTGCCAATTTTTCCGGATTTCCTGACGGAGCTCACTCGCACCTGGGATGAACCCAGGGCTCCCATGCGGCTGCCACTCTCCTAGTTCCTCGACGTCGCCAGAATGGAAGCAACAAGAATCGCCAACGTCCCGCAGATAGAGGACATGCTGGCGTGTCACCTGGCCCTCAGGACGTCGGGCGCAAAGCCGACTCTGCCCAGCAAGGCCTGCCGCGCCTCAACCTCCTAGCTCGAAAAGTGTTACCAAGCTCAGGGCCTCGCGGCCCACGCCATGAATGCCTCGGCCATGATGCAAGCTTACTTGGCAGAGAAGCTGCAGGAGCTCCAGGTAACAACAAACAAACAGGATGCGACAGAGATCCTGGAGGAAGCCCGCAAGGCGACTGACTTCATCCTGCGAATGATGGGGACCGCGGCCATCGCTCAGGGGAGATGCATGGCTGAAGTGGTCATCGTCCAGCGCCATCTGTGGTTGACTTTGACGGACCTGCCAGAGGGCCAGTGGTTCCCGTTCCTCCACCGCCCGATCGAGCCAACGGGACTCTTCGGGGTGGGGGGGTGGGGGTGGGCTATGGAGCGTATCCAGAGCAGGCTGGAGCAAAGACGAAAACAGGCCGAGGCCCTGCGTGAGGGGATGCCGAGAAAAACTTTTGCACCCCCAGAGACACCAGTGGGGGCAGGCCCGTGCACCCTCGACACCGTTCAGCCACACGCCGTCCCCCACAAAAAAGACCAGCTTATGACGGGAAGCAGCAGCAGAGACCTGCAGCAGGGCCATCTCAGGCTGGCCAGTCCTGGACCAGGAACAGGTTCGTTCCTCGCCAAACGGTTCCACCGAGAACTTCCTCGACGAAATCAAAAAAGGCGTTCAATACAGGATCAACTGGACTTTATTTGTTGCAGAAAACGTTTCGACTTCTGTCCAGTTTTCTGCAACAAATAAAGTCCAGTTGATCCTGTATTGAACGCCTTTTTTGATTTCATCATGTCTTAGACGACTGAGAATCTTCACCAGCATATTCCTCGATGAACCAGGACAGAAGGCAGAAGTTGCCCTGACGAAGCGGGACCACTTCACAGTTTTACGGGTTTGTCCGCCCATGTGGTATGGGAACCAAGACTTTTAAACCCAGACTTTATTTGTAAAAAGCTACAAAAAGCTGGTGACATTCGTGTGTGTAGAACCCAAAATGTTTCCTTTGTGTGTATGTGTAAATAAGACGCATTTTTGTTCTTCAAAACACGAAAATAAAGTACCAAAAGCGCAAATTGCCTTGGTTCTTGACACACAGACACATACACACACAAAAAAAAAAAAAACGTAGCACCATTTTTTAAAAACCGTCACGATGAAGGGAGAGGGCAATCACCCCTCCTCCCTTGTGAAACACAAGGTGTCAGATCAGACAATGAGCCACAGCGGGGCGCCTGGAGTCTGTCTGGAGCAGACAGACTTCACGTAACTGTTCCCCCTCATGCACCCACGATGCACAGACTGTCACGGTATGGTGCGGTGTGTGAGGGATGAGTCCCGTGGTGCAGACAGGCAGACTTACAGAGGCAAGGGTAAAATCAAAATACTTTAAGAAGTGGAAAACAAAACAACAGACGTGGCAGTTACAAAACAATACGGATGCTCTAACTGAGGCTGGAATACTAACATTAAACATGTAGACAAGATGTACTGACAGACCAGGAGCTGGGTAACGACACACCAGGGAAACGGGGACAATGACCCGACAATGAGACACACATGAACGCTGACTAAATACACGCCTTAATTAATGATGAATACAAACACCTGTGATGCTGAGCAGACAGACCAACAGAGGAACAGGATGTAAGGAGGGGATGGAGCCAATCCTTACAGTACCCCCCCCCCTCAAAGACGCCCCCTGGCGTCCCCAAAGAACACCTCCTAAAAAACTGGACGGGCAGAGGGAGGAACCGCAGGGATGGCGGGTACGAGAAAACACAAGGACCATGGACAAAACACAAGGACAACAAACCAAAAACCGACAGGAACAGGACCTGGGACATAATCTAAACACAAAAGCAAAACTAGAAAGCCAACGAGCGTCCAAACATCAAGGTCAAGACGTCGAACTCAGGCAAGGACCTCTCAGGTAGGCGACCGAGAGGCCGTCCATCGCGCAGGACCCCGTCTGGCGGACGACCGGGAGGCCGTCCATCCTACAGAGACACATCAGGCGGGCGACCCGGAGGCCGTCCACCGAGCAGGAGCCTCCGTGGGTGACGAGGCCTTAGGACAGTCGAAGACGAGGGTGGAACCATCCAGGGTCCACCCAAAACAGGAGCTCCCTCATGTGGCGCAGTGGCGCCAAGCCACGAGACGTCAGACGAGAGATCGAGTGGCGTTGAGATGTTGAACGATGCTGAGACCGCTCGACATCGAGCGGCGGTGAGACGTCGAGCAACGTTGAGACGTCCTCGAGTGGCGGTGAGACGTCCTCGAGCAACGGTGAGACGTCCTCGAGCGGCGATAAGACGTCCTCGAGCGGTGGTGAGACGTCCTTGAGCGGCGGTGAGACGTCCTCGAGCGGCAGTGAGACGTCCTCGAGCGGCGGTGAGACGTCCTCGAGCGGCGGTGAGACGTCCTCGAGCGGTGGTGAGACGTCTTCGAGCGACGGTGAGACGTCCTCGAGCGGCGGTGAGACGTCTTCGAGCGGCGGTGAGACGTCTTCGAGCGGCGGTGAGACGTCTTCGAGCGGTAAGATGTCTTCGAGCGGTAAGACGTTTTCGAGCGTTGAGGCTTCGTGAGACGTTGAGACTTCGTGAGACGTTGAGACTTCGTGAGGCGTTGAGACTTCGTGAGACGTTGAGACTTCGTGAGACGTTGAGACTTCGTGAGGCGTTGAGACGTCCTCGAGCGGTGAGATGTCTTCGAGCGGTGAGACTTCGAGCGGTGAGACGTCTGGCGTTGAGACGTCTGGCGAAACATCAGTCGAGACATCAGTCGAGACATCTGGTGAGTCGAGCGAGACAGGAAACGTGGGATGCGTCCTCCTGGACCTCTCCGAGACAGGAAACGTGGGAGGCGTCCTCCTGGACCCCCCCGAGACAAGAAACGTGGAAGGCGTCCTCCTGGACCCCCCCGAGACAGGAAACGTGAGGGGCTCCCTCCTGGGAAGGGTTCCCTCCTGGGACCCCTCGAGACAGGAAACGTGAGAGGCGTCCTCCTGGACCCTCCCGAGATAGGAACCGTGAGGGGCTCTCTACTGAGACCCCTATGGACAGGAACCGTGAGGGGCTCTCTCCTGAGACCCCTCTGGACAGGAAACATGAGGGGCTCTCTCCTGAGACCCCTCTGGACAGGAAACGTGAGTCGTGCAGACCTCAAATGTTATGAGTAGACCCTCCATCGACGTGGAGGCGTCAGCGGAGAGTGGACCCTCCATCGATGTGGAGACATCAGCGGAGAGTGGACCCTCCATCGACGTGGAGGCGTCAGCGGAGAGTGGACCCTCCATCGACGTGGAGGCGTCAGCGGAGAGTGGAACCTCCATCGACGTGGAGGCGTCAGCGGAGAGTCAAAGTCAAAGTCAAAATCAACTTTATTGTCAGAACTGCAATATGTACAGGACATACACAGGATTGAAATTGCGTTTCTCTCAGTCCCTCGGTGCAACAGTAACCATCTAAACACTAAACACTAAAACATTTAATAAACATAAGCATAAAATAGTAAAAGTGTAACACTGTCCTGAGTTTTTTCATAGTAGTATAAAAGTATGAAAATTTACACCAACACTGAAACACCAAACACCCCTAAAACACCAAACACCCAATGAACATAAGCATAAAATGAAATAATAAAAGTGTAATACTGTCCTGAGTTTTTTCATAGTAGTATAAAAAGTATAAAAAGTATATCTATAAAATAAACTGAAGGTTCTAGCATTGACATTTGCAAAGAGTGGCACAGCAGCATATGAGTTAATGTACACAGTATATGTATGAGGTAGTTGATGTTGGTATAGAGGCAAAGTGGCATATGCAGTAAGGCACATAAGGCACATTTGGCATCCTTAGATAAGGCTAGTCAGAGAATACTGTATATGTATCAGCAGTAGTGTAGATATAAAAGTAGTGTAAATGTAAACAGTAGTAATAAATGTAAAACAGTAGTAATAAATGTAAACCGTATTAATAAATGTAAACAGTGAATGTAAACAGTAGTAAGACTATAGGCAGTAATGTAATACAAACATTAGTGCAAATATGAGAAGTAGTGCAAACTGAATGAGCACATGACCGAGAGTTTAGTGAATAACCCGTTTGATGACACAGGGTCCAGTGTTAAAAACTTTGTGTTGAGTGGTAATGTGTGAGAAAGTTTTTTGTGTTAAGGCAGTTCAAATGGGAGGGGAGGCAGAGCAGGCAGAGTGTTTAGCATTCTGACTGCCTGATGAACAGAGCTGTCTCTCAGTCTGCTGGTTCGAGCCTGGAGACTCCTCAGTCTCCTCCCTGATGGCAGCAGTCTAAAGCGGCTGTGTAGTGGGTGTGTGGGATCACCTGCCATGCAGTGGGCTTTCCGAGTGAGGCGTTTGCTGTGTAAGTCCTGCAGTGAGGGCAAGGAGGTGCCGACGATCTTCTCAGCTGCTCTCACGATGCGCTGGAGGCTCTTGCGGCATGATGCAGTACATGCACCAAACCACACCGTGATGCAGCTGGTCAGGACACTTTCTATGGCACCCCTGTAGAAGGTGCACATGATGGGGGTTGAAGCTCCAGCCCTTTTCAGCTTGCGGAGAAAGTAGAGGCGCTGGTGAGCCTTCTTGGCCAGTGCTGCAGTGTTCCTGCTCCAGGACAGGTCCTTTGAGACGTGCACTCCCAGGAACTTGGTGCTGTCCACTCTCTCCACTGCGGTGCTGTTGATGGTCAGAGGGGCATGTTGTGCATCCCTCTTCCTGAAGTCCACGACAATCTCCTTTGTCTTCTCCACGTTGAGAGTGAGATTGTTGTGTCCGCACCACAAGGCCAAGCGGCTCACCTCGTTCCTGTAGTCCGTCTCATCGTTGTTGCTGATGAGACCTCAGGGGGGCCGCCAGGAATATTGGGCCCCATGACAAAAAAATCCAATTGGGCCCCCCTGCACAGCTGCTTTTGCCACATCTCTAGAATTTAACTGACAGTGGTGGGATGTAACTAAGTACAAATACTTTGTTACTGTACTTAAGTACATTTTTCATGTACAGTATTTGTACTTTACTTAAGTAGAATTAAATGTGGCTACTTTTACTTTTACTGCACTACATTTTACATAAAGTATCTGTACTTTCTACTACACTACATTTCTATAATGTGTTGAGTTACAAGTTACATTCACGTTGCAGCTTTTTGATTTGTCGTCAGTTTGAAAGTAACTGATGTTGAGAGAGGAGTTGGTCCATTGAATCACTGCAAAGTGGACAGGTAACGTTAGACCTGCCTTCAAGAAGAGCTGGACCAGTGACGTATATTTTAGTAAATATGTCATTGAGCTGGGAGCACCCACAGCACCACTAACACACACAAAATGGATTCCACTACAGAGATTCAGCCAGAAGATACACAACACCCAAGGCCTTATTGAAAGCTTATTGAAATATTATTGAAAGACTGTTCAGTACAGCAGGACAGATTCTCTCTCCCAAAAGAGCCAGACTGGACTCAAAAAACTTTGAAAACCAACTTCTTCTGAACTTGAACAAGAAATTCTTGCTGCAGTATTAAAATGTGTCAGTTCATGGGATGTTAGGAGACAAGAGATGTCTCCAAATGTCTCGACACTCAGGTCCAAGTTTTGAAAATGTTGTCAGGAAGTTAAAATATTCTTCACTATTGACCCATTACAAGGTTGACATATTTTAACTAGAGTTGATGACAAACTGCAGAACTGATCAGAACCTGTTCCTTTGTTAGGTCTAATGCTCCTTTTTTTCAGGCAGACAACTTTTACTTAAATGTGTTTAGTGCTGTTAAAATGACACATTGGTTTTGTTTTATGTTAAATAAAAACTTTCAAAGATATAATCATTCCTCTTTCTTAGTTTGCTTAATGGTATTTAACTCATCCCTGAAATTCTGATGCACAGAATCACAAGTCCAAGTGTGAACTGTGTCACAGAGTAAACACAATAAAAACATGTATTATCTGCAGCATTGTTCATTAAAATGACTCAACACTATTAATGTATTACAGAAAATATACATAGAGTATGTACACTTAATGGTATTGTAGACCACTGCATTAGGTAATACATTCAGCAAGTACTTTTACTTTAATACTTTAAGTATTTTTAAAAGCAAGTACTTATTTACTTTTACTTAAGTAAAAATATTAATATGGTTCTACTTTTACTAGAGTACATTTTTGTCTGTTTATTTGTACTTTTACTTAAGTACAGTGTTTGAGTACTTTCTCCACCTCTGCTAACTGATCCAGCAAAAGTTTTACATAAATAACATTAAAGGCTTGCTTCCTTTGGTCCAATACTGGTACTAGCACAATATTTACTGTTAGTGAATTGTACATGCAACCGTCTGCATAGAGTATGCAATTCACTATTTAAAGCAAGATTAAAAACTACACATAAAAATGCACTAAAAGCCATATATTAATCTCTATTTTTATTGCACAAATTCAAAACAAAAAATTCTCTAAACATTCTTGAAAGATAAAAGACACTTAAATATACATTTGTAAATTGTAACTATATAACATTTACAAAAATCTACCTTACATCGTGTATAACTTTACATTCAAATTAGATTAAAATATATTGTCATCATCACCTCAAAGTAGTGAAAACAGCAGATCTATGAACAAGGTAGGAACAAACTTCTGGAAACCCAACATTTTCATGCCTCAAGTCACACAGAGCCCAGCGCTGAGCCTTCTTGCTGATCACTGCACCAGCAGCGTCAAGCAGCTAGGAACATACCATTTCATGCAGATACAGGGGGGTGTTGTTAAATATGTTGATGTTTGCTTTTTGGTCTGGGAGAGATAATATTTAAGTTTTACTGTTAAAACAAGTAAAAACAAAGCTACTACCATTAATGTATTATTATCAGGGGCCCACCACACCATGAAAAAAAAATAATAATAAAAAAAGCCCAATCTCGGGCCCCTTTCAGTCAAGGGCCCCTGGAATTGTACCAACTTTTACCCCCCATACGGCGCCCCTGTGAGACCTACCACTGTTGTGTCGTCCGCAAACTTGATGAAGTGGTCCAAGTTGTTATCAACGTTCCATTCAGAAGCCTGCATCACTGATGGTATGGGGTTGCATGAGCACTTGCGGCATGGGCAGCTTGCATGTCTGGAAAGGCACCATTAATGCAGAGAACTATGTTCAGGTTCTAGAACAACATATGCTCCCATCTAGACGTTCATCTCTTTCAGGGAAGACCCTGCATTTTTCAACAAGATAATGCCAGACCACATTCTGCAGCAATCACAACATCATGGCTACGTAGGAGAAGGATCCGGTACTGAAATGGCCAGCCTGCAGTCCAGATCTTTCACCTATAGAGAACATTTGGCGCATCATAAAGAGGAAGGTGCGACAAAGAAGGCCCAAGACGATTGAACAGTTAGAGGCCTGTATTAGACATGAATGGGAGAGCATTCCTATTTCTAAACTTGAGAAACTGGTCTCCTCTGTCCCCAGACGTCTGTTGAGTGTTGTAAGAAGGGGGGATGCCACACAGTGGTAAAAATGGACTTGTCCCAACTTTTTGGGGATTTGTTGATGCCATGAAATTTTGAAACAACATATTTTTCCCTTAAAATGATACATTCTCTCAGTTTAAACTTTTGATCTGTGATTTGTGTTCTATTCTGAATAAAATATTAGATGTTGGCACCTCCACATAATTGCATTCAGTTTTTATTCACAATTTGTTTAGTGTCCCAACTTTTTTGGAATCCGGTTTGTAATATTTCTACTTTTGGCTACTGTACTTAGTGAGTGTTTTGCTCATTTTTTTATTATTTTTTTTTACATCTAAGCAAGCCTTTTTGCTACTTTGAGTTTTTAGCTGTAGCGTTTTGCTACTTTGGCTTATTATTATTATTATTAAATTGGGTTTTGCTTTTTATATTTTTGTGTGTTTTGTTCAATAGCTTTTACTGTCTACTTTTTTTTTTTACTTTAAAAATCCAGTTACTACGGTCACCGTAAGTTACAGCTTCAGCAAAGAGTTACAGCAGCCTCAGCAAGCACTGCATTTTTGCAGAAAATGAAATACCTCTCAAGGTTTTTCTTGTGTTTGACTTTTACGTAAAAACATAACCAGAAGAGGATTGCTCTCCCTAAAATACTATAAAATGAAAACAACACACAATCATTAGTTACGGGTGATGGGCCACAATTCTATTAAGCTACATTAGTGGATAGTAAACCTCTCTGCTTCTACACAGACACACAGGAAGCTTAAGTACCCCCTCCCATTTATAGTGAAGGGGCATGTTTGTGGAAAGGCCACTTTAAGGACACTAACTGAATGCTTAACATTCACTGGTGAATTTATTGAGGTCAGCAGAAGGCTACGTTTTGAAGCGCAGAAGATGGGGAGGGTGGGCTATGTTGGGATTGATTTTCATGAATGATTTTTCTGCTGTGAGCAAAAAGAGAAACAAAAGACGATCACTGCACGTCTAATCTGCCCACAAAAGAAATGAGCAAGGAGGAAGTTAAAAAAGATGAAGGCCAAGACTATACGCGGTGTCACTGAGCATCACTAATAAATATTCGTATCCCAGAAATGAAAAGACGCATTATTCACTGAGAAGTTGTTACGCTGATCTGATCAAAGCCTTTACTGATCTCATTATTTACTGGCATTGTGTTGTGATTTATTCTCCGACGGTAAGACTGGGGGGATAAAAAGCTAAAATCACTTCTTAAGATACAACTTGGGGTCAACTCGTCTTACATCAATATAAATAAACGGTCAAATTAAAGGCCTAGCATTAGAGTTAGATAAGACAATTTTATGAAATGTAGCCATTGTGGTCATCTACAACCCATTAAGTTTATAGAGAGAAAAAAAAACTAATGAAAAAAGGGAGATAATAGCACTACAGTAGTTTGAAAATCAAACAAAAAAACAGAGAATGCCTGATTTGACAATGTAGATCCAAACCGTGTGCAGCCAGAATGCTCCCTCTTTGTAAAATGAATTAGGAGGACATGAAAACTGAGCGGACCTTCTGTGATACATTATGTATGAGGACCTTGAAGGCTCCTGCTGAATTCTGTTCAGGTGGCATCAGAGGGAGCAGCCAAGTGGAAACGCTGCTTGGTCACTTAAAGCACACTATCTGTGGTAATCTTTCAACTCGAAGGTGCTCCACTGTATTCTCTTGGCTGAAATATGCATTACAACCAAGGTTTTAGTAACACAGAGCAGGTTTACCGGATTAAAGGTCTTACCTTAAGGCTATCTGCGTCAGGCAACTGATTTTTGCTTTTTAAAATAAAATCCATATTTGTTTACACTCTTACACTGGCTTTGCTAATCATTTATGTGCTAATTACCTTCGTCAGCAGTATCAGAGACTACTAAGGAGTTTAACATATTTCTAAAATCATGCGGTATAACATGTGTTTCCAGATCTTTCGTCTCTTTTGTGTAACATCTCATTTCCCATCTCTTGAATTGTTTTACTAAGACATTGTTTGCTCATTTTGAGATCAATCGGATGCAGCTCAAACTAAAAATGCAGTCAGACAAAAAGACATGAGTGCACTGTTAGAGAAGCAGACGTGTACAACGTGCTCAGACATTCGAGTGAAAATGTGTTTCAGATCATTAAATATCAAAGCTCTAATCTGGAGATTAAGACTACAGCAAGAAACAGAATATGACCATCAGGTCTGAAAAATGAGGCCAATTTTATTATTTTGTTATTGTATTTTATTTATTGGCCACTAGTTGGTGTGAGGAGAAAAAAAATCCCGTGGTTGCAAAAAAAAAATCTTGATAAGTAGCTGTCATTTATTTTAAGGCTTTTTTAATATGTTTATGTTTATGTTTATTAAATTTGTTCATTTTTTTAACAAAAGAAACAATACAAGACAATCCCATAAATGATAATGTACAAAATATAAAAAAATGAAAGGTAGCAGAAAGAAGAATAAATCTTATTATATCTGCCCCTTTTTTCCAACAATCAGATTAAACAATAATAATCTTCAACCAACAGTACAAAATGACTAACTCTTTCTAATTTTCTAACTAATACAATACACATTACGCTATTTCATATATTTTTTAACACATTCGTTTTGATCATTTTCTTAAATGTAAACATTGACTTGGCATTTTTAACTACATTCTCCAAGCCATTCCATAATCTAATTCCCTGGATTGAGGTAGAACGTCCCTTCAAACTAGTTCTGAATTGTGGTTTTACAAACATCTCTGTCCCCTTAAGATTATAACAACTTTGTCTTTTAACAAAATGCATTTGGATATTTAAAGGTAATGCATTATTTTGAGCCCTATACATAACTGATAAAATATTATAGTCTACCAAATCATGGAACTTCAATAACTTCAGTTGATAAAATAATGTACTTGATGGATGACGGTAATGTTTTCTAGTGATAATTCTTACAGCTCTTTTCTGTAATACAAAAATAGGCTTTGTGATTGTTTTACACGCATTCCCCCAAACATCAATACAATAGATTAAGTGTGGAACAATGATTGTGTTATACAACAAATACAGAGCTTTATCATTCAATAGGTCTCTGACTTTGTACAGTACTGCAATCGATTTAGCTATTTTTATTCTTACAGAATTTATGTGTTGTTTCCATGTCAGTTTGTCATCAATGATAACACCCAAAAACTTCACCTCACTCACTCTACAAATCTCAACACCCTCAATTTTGAGTGGAACATCAACAGTTTTCTTTTTATTACTGAATATCATGTAATTAGTTTTTTCTAGATTTAATGATAATTTATTTATTTTAAACCAAGTTTGTATCTTGACAAATTCTGTCTTTATCAATTCCAACATTTGTTCTATATCTTCACCTAAACAGAAAAATGTGGTATCATCAGCAAAAAGTACACATTTAAGGAGTCCTGACACATTTACCAAGGTCTTCTGTTACAAACAAAGTCCAGTTGATCTTGTATTGAACGCCTTTTTGATTTACCAAGTCATTCACATATAAAATAAATAGCTTTGGTCCAAGTACAGAGCCTTGGGGAACTCCACATGTGATATTACAGAGGTCAGATCTTACATCATTTATTTGTACAAATTGTTTCCTATCTTTCAAGTAGCTAGATACCCACTGTAATGCTGGTCCTCTAATACCATATTTGTTCAGTTTTTCAAGGAGAATGGTGTGATCAATAGTATTGAATGCTTTTTTAAATCAACAAAAATACTGATACAATATTGTTTTTGATCGACAGCAGTAGTTATTTGTTCCATTAATTCCATGAGAGCCATTGATGTAGAGTTTTTTGCTCTAAACCCATACTGACTGTTGCTTAGAATATTTTGTTTATCTATAAATTGATCTAGTCTGTTTACAAATAGTTTTTCAAGAATTTTTGAAAACTGTGGTAACAAGGATATAGGTCTATAATTGTTGAACACACATTTATCACCATTTTTAAAAAGAGGAACTACCTTAGCTACTTTCATATTATCTGGAAATATTCCTGTTGAAAATGATAAATTACATATGTATGTAAACGGCTCAATAACATGGCTCATTATGTCCTTTACAAACATCATATCCATGTCCACCCAGTCCCTTGATCTCTTGTCTGTAAGATTTTTTACTACATTCATTATTTCCTCTTTGTTAGTTCCATTTAGAAAAATACTATTTGCACAACCTTTAATTGAATGGATCACATTATTATCTGCTTTTGGTATTTTAGCTGCAAGGCTTGATCCAACATTCACAAAATATTGATTAAATCCATTTACAATTTCATTTTCATCATGAATTTCATCGTTGTCTTTTACAAAGTATTTTGAAATACCAGTTTTTGTTTTATGATTCTTCAGGACACTATTCATTACTCGCCATGTTGCTTTCATATCACCATTACTTTTAATTTACACAGTTCATTCAGAAAACTAGAGTTCTTTAAGGATTCTTTTAAGAAATCAGCAGCCCTGAACTACTTTTTAAATGTGTGTGCATAAAATGTTGAGCCAGTTCAACAAAAAGTGAAAATCCAACAAATAATTTGAATATGATAGTGTAATAATTTGGTCAGCTGTGGCTGAGTGGTTAGAGCAGTTGTCCTCCAATGGGAGAGTTGGGGGTTTGATTCCACCGCTATGCAGTCACATGTTGAAGTGTCCCTGGGCAAGGCACTGAAGCCCTCACTACCTCAGATGTGTGTTCCATGTGTTTACGAATGTGGTCTAAAGCAGTGTT
>JBBPBX010070100.1:0-12626 GCA_038048925.1 Garcialebias charrua
GAATCCCACCTGTTCTATTCACCTGCGCGTGCACGCGGAGAGGTTATTTACATAATTCCCACCCCTCAAAACACCATATAAGGCTACGTTTCCTGCCTCAGAGGCAAAACGTGTTCGTTCATAAAATGACAGCGAAAAGTAAAAAGAAGAACTCTACCGGTGCGGAGATTGAAGTTCTGCTCTCTGAGGTCAAGAAAAGAAAATCTGTCCTTATTAGCAGCGTCACTCATGGGAGTAAATGACCAGCTAAAGCCAAAGAATGTTTGTTTATAAGAAATGTGGACCTTAAAATATACTGTACACGTGTCTTGGTGGCTCACTGGGTAAAGCATTGCACCGTAGGTGCTCCTAACCTTATCGAGACCTCGTGGGTTCGATTCCCACAAGGTATGACTATTTTTTTTTCCTTCTTTCTTTAGATTATTTATTCATTCCAGATTAAAAAGACTTTATGCTTTATTTCTTGTTGTATTGTAAATAGTTTTCTTGTGTATTTTAAATCTGGAATGAATTAAAAGGAGAAAAAAAAAACGTCCCATGTGGGAATAGAACCCATAAGGTTCAGAACTGCGACGCAACACTCATCTCATTGAGCTTTCTGAGATCTATGACTGTAACAGGAGGAGGTCAATCTAAAGTCTGCGTTACCGAAGTCTGCGTTACCGAGACAAATTAAACTTAAATTAATTCATAATTTAAGTTGGTTTCAGTTTGAGATCTTCATATTAATATTGTAGTGTTAGAAAACGGCATTGATAACAAATTGATTTTAATTTAAATACTTTAATCCGTTAGTCATTATTACATTTAAAATTATAATTCGACTTCAAACAGAACCTATTGTCAAAAACAATTGTGGTGCGTGACTTTTTTAAACTCTAAATATTTTCTAAATAACGAAATATGAAGTTATTAGTGGAGAAATTCCGTCTGGATGACAGCAGACCGACTGCTCGTAAAATATACGACAGGTCCGGACCACTCGTAAATTTTGTTCGTATCTGAAAAAAATCTTAGGATACGAAAACATTGTTGAATGCCACAAATGATCCTAAATCACTCGTACGCTACAGTTTAAGAACAAATCTGTGCCTACGAACGGTTCGTGCATGAGGCCCATTGTTTTTGTTGATTTTAAGAGAATAATACTCCATTACCATCATGTTTACTGAGGGAACGGCTGTGATTCTGGAGCTGGGTCACAGGGAGGCCCAGACATCTCTCCCCAGACACGTCTAGCTCTTCTAAGAGGACTCCAAGGCGTTTCCTGGTCAGCCGAGAGACATAAGCCTCGTTGTCATTGAGAACTGCAACTCCACTCGGCTCTCGTCTTATCGGTTCTTCTCAGGAGGTCACTGCCACTGTGACTTGTTTCCCTGCTCTGCGTGCAGGATAATCAATGCAAAGTGGGCGGCATCGTAACAAGTCGTTGTGTTTGAGCCACTCCACCCGATGTGGTCCTTAATCACCATATAATCAGACTTAAGAATATTTAGCTTATCTTGACACTGATTAGAAGTCTGTTTGTAGCCATGTTGCATCATCATCTCTGATTTCTCTCTGTAAATGCGCTCATTTCTTGTGGTGCCACCTGTCAACATGATGAGGAAATGGAGGTTCAGTTTGCAGTTTTGCTGGGTGGGTCAGCTGCTGTCTGCCTATGTCAAATCAGCCCTTGGAGCAACTCGCTTGGAACCTCAAACAAGATGGTCCCATGAACTGAGCTGTGTGGGGGTACTGGCAGTGGGCAGGCCCTTAACTGGTGCAGAACCGATGAGAGTTGACACTGTGAAGCGCCAATTGTCTCTCCGAGTCCAGCATGTCCTGGGTCTTTCCCGAGTTCTCCTCCCAGTCGGACATGCCCAAACTCTCTAAGTAGGCGTCCAGGGAGCATCCTTACCAGATGCCTGAACTACCTCAACTGGCTGCTTTTGACGTGGAGGAGCAGAGGTTCTACTCTGACTCTCTCTTTCAACTGAACTTCTGAGCCTAAGGGAGAAGTCCCCTGACTCAGCTTCCTCCATAGACGACCTAGAGAAGGTCTGAGAAGTATTCCTTTCACCTCCCGATGACATCACTGGTTCAGGTCAACAACACCCCACCTTCATTGAACAGTGTTAGTAAATTGCTGCTTCCTCACCTGATGGTTGGCCAGAACATCCTCGGAGCAGATCGAGAGTCTTTAGCCAAGGCCTCACCTAACTCCTCCCACATCTGAGATTTTGCCTTAACAACTGCTGAAGCCCACTTGGCTTGCCCATCTCTGTTGCCTCCGGCATTCTACCAGACAAAGCTAGACAGGATTCCCTTCTTCAGCTTGACAGCCTCCCTAACCTGGGGTATCCATACAGAGTTCGAGGATGGCCACAGCGAGAAGCACCCACAAACTTGCGGCCACAGCTCAAGGCAGCCGCCTCGACAATTGAGTCACGGAACAGGGCCCACTTGGTGTGGTTAAAGTTCCCTCTGAGGTGTGAGTTGAAGATCTTTCTGATGGGTTCTTCTGTAGTGCCAACCTGCACTACGTGGATCTACTGGTTCTGTCCAGCATCTTTGCGCATCATCCGATCCAACTCACTAAGTGGTGATCAGTTGAAAGACAGAGCATCCAAAACATATGGCTGCAGATCAGATGACTTCAAAAGACAATGGACAAAAGAAAACATTGTCCCTTGCCTGGATGTGGGTTTTCAACCTGGAGCCAGGCCTCGAGGAGGGGCTTGTTGGCGAGTGCCTGATGACCGCGTCTCTACCAATGGTCAGGCTCAGCCTAAAGCAGCAGCATGGGTTTGCCTTCCTGTGGGCCCATCACCTGCAGGAGGGGACATGCAAATTACAAACCGGATTCCAAAAAAGTTGGGACACTAAACAAATTGTGAATACAAACTGAATTCAATGATGTGGAGGTGCCAACATCTAATATTTTATTCAGAATAGAACACAAATCACAGATCAAAAGTTTAAACTGAGAGAATGTATCATTTTAAGGGAAAATATGTTGTTTCAAAATTTCATGGCGTCAACAAATCCCAAAAAAGTTGGGACAAGTCCATTTTTACCACTGTGTGGCATCCCCCCTTCTTCTTACAACACTCAACAGACGTCTGGGGACAGAGGAGACCAGTTTCTCAAGTTTAGAAATAGGAATGCTCTCCCATTCATGTCTAATACAGGCCTCTAACTGTTCAATCGTCTTGGGCCTTCTTTGTTGCACCTTCCTCTTTATGATGCACCAAATGTTCTCTATAGGTGAAAGATCTGGACTGCAGGCTGGACATTTCAGTACCCGGATCCTTCTCCTACGTAGCCATGATGTTGTGATTGCTGCAGAATGTGGTCTGGCATTATCTTGTTGAAAAATGCAGGGTCTTCCCTGAAAGAGTTGACGTCTAGATGGGAGCATATGTTGTTCTAGAACCTGAACATAGTTCTCTGCATTAATGCTGCTGGATCAGAAGGACTCCTACGTCCATCTGCTCTTTGTGGACTACATCTGCCTTCAACACCATGATCCCCCAAACCCTGATAGACAAACTATTCACACTTGGACTAAGCCCCTCCGTTTGTAACTGGGTACTAGACTTCTTAACAAACAGACCACAGTCAGTGAAGATCCACAACTTCTCCTCCTCCACCATAACCCTCAGCACTGGCTCTCCTCAAGGATGTGTGCTGAGCCCTCTTCTGTTCACTCTGCTCACATATGATTGTACAGCCACACATCCAGGCTGTCATATTGTTAAGTTTGCAGATGATACAGTTGTGGTGGGATGCATCACAAACAATGATGAGTCCAGCTACAGACAGGAGGTGGAACACCTGGAGAGCTGGTGCAAAGAGAATAACCTTCACATGAATGTGAAGAAGACAAAGGAGATGATTGTGGACTTCAGAAGGAACAAACACACCCACACCCCACTGAACATAAGAGGATCTGCGGTGGAAGTGGTCTCCAGCTACAAGTACTTGGGTGTACACATGAATGATAACCTCAGCTGGAGCAACAACACCACCAGCCTGATCAAGAAAGGTCATCAGAGACTCTACTTCCTCAGACGGCTGAGACGAGCTGGTCTGAGCAGCCCAGTCCTCACCTCCTTCTACAGGTGTGCAGTGGAGAGCATCCTGTGCTCCAGCATCAACGTGTGGCATGGAGGCTGCACAGCTGCAGAAAGAAAAGCTTTGCAGAGAGTGGTGAAGGCTGCACAGAAGATGTTGGAGTCAGTCTCCCCACCATCACAGACATTTACACCTCCAGATGCAGGAAAAAAGCCACCTGCACCATAAAAGACCCCACTCACCCAGCACACACACTTTTTGCCCCACTCCCTTCAGGACGGAGGTTAAGGAGCATCAAATGTAGAACCACTAGACTGAGGAACAGCTTCTACCCTGAGGCTGTTAGACTCATGAATAAATAATCAGAATAATCACTGCAAAATATCACAACATGCTGATGCTGATCTGTTTTCTTGTTGCTGTGTTCATCTGTGACCATCTGCTCATACAGACTCGTGTTCGTGCTGCTGTTTGTAATGATGTTTTTCTATTACATTAGGGCTTAGTGTATTACTAGTTGATGTTTTTCTTAGTTATATCCTAGATGTTATTACTGTTTTTCTCTTACGTGTTATTGTTGGATGTAACTGGGACCATGTGTACATAATCTCGTTTCATCACATGTACCACATGTGGTGCAAATGACAATAAAGATTCTCTGACTCTGAACTAGTAAACTGTGTGTCCCATATTAAGGTGTGGTTAGCCAACAACTGCCTTCAGTTAAATTCTGCCAAGACTGAAACACTGATCATTGCTCCTGAAAAGAAAGTTCCTCGGATCAAACAACATCTCGGTTCTCTGGGCTCCTCTTCTCAGCCCAGCCTCAGAAACCTTGGTGTTCAGTTCGACCAGTCAATGTCTTTGGACAAACATTCAAAGCTTCTGGTAAAAAACTGCTTTAATCATCTGAGGAACATTTCTAAACTGAGGGCAATGTTATCCAAATCTGACCTGGAGATGATTATTCATGTTTTTATCTCTTCTCGTTTAGATTATTGTAATTCCCTTTTTACTTGTTTTAATAAGTCTGCTGTTGCTCGTCTCCAGTTGGTCCAGAACACTGCTGCAAGGCTTTTAACAGGAACTAATAGAAGGTCTCACATCACACCAGTTCTATATTTTCTTCATTGGCTCCCTGTTGAATTTAGAATTAATTTAAAAAATTTGGTCTTAACTTTTAGAGCTTTAAATGGACAGGCCCCCCAGTACATCACTGAAATGTTGATCTCTTATTCTCCAGCCCACACCCTTCATTCTTCATCAGCACTGAACCTTAAAGGTTCCTAAGACCCGGTTTAAAACTCGGGGTGACGTTTCCTTTCAGGCCGTAGTCCCCCGGTGTGCCCTGCCCCTGTCTCTTCGTGTGACCGTCTCTGTTGATTCCTTTAAAACGCAGCTTAAAACACTTTTATTCAGACAAGCTTTTAGTTAAATGTTTTTATCAGCTGTTTGTATTAATCAGCTGTTTGTTTGTTTTTTACATTTTATGCCTTTATTTTGTACAGCGCTTTGTGATTGTATCTATGATAAGTGCTATATAAATAAAGGTTACTTACCGGTACTTACTTTCCAGTCATGCAAGCTGCCCATGCCACAAGCGCTCATGCAACCCCATACCATCAGTGATGCAGGCTTCTGAACGGAGCGTTGATAACAACTTGGGCTATCCTTGTCCTCTCTGGTCCGGATGACATGGCGTCCCAGTGTTCCATAAAGAACTTCAAATCGTGACTCATCTGACACAGAACAGTCTTCCATTTTGCCACACTCCATTTTAAATGACCCCTGGCCCAGTGCAAACGTCTGAGCTTGTGGAGCTTGCTTAGAAATGGCTTCCTCTTTGCACTGTAGAGTTTCAGCTGGCAACGGTGGATGGCACGGTGGATTGTGTTCACTGACAATGCTTTCTGGAAGTATTCCTGAGCCCATTCTGTTATTTCCTTGACAGTGGCATTCCTGTTTGAGGTGCAGTGACGTTTAAGGGCCCGGAGATCACGAGCATCCAGTAGAGTTTTACGGCCTTGACCCTTACACACAGCGATTGTTCCAGATTCTCTGAATCTTTTGATGATGTTATGCACGGTTGATGATGATAACTTAAAAGTCTTTGCTATTTTACGCTGGGTAACACCATTCTGGTATTGCTGCACTACAATGGGAATTGGTGATCCTCTTACCATCTTGGCTTCTGAGAGACACTGACACTCTGAGAAGCTCTTTTTATACCCAATCATGTTGTCAATTGACCTATTGCATTCAGTTTTTATTCATAATTTGTTTAGTGTCCCAACTTTTTTGGAATCCGGTTTGTAGATGCATTATGTCATGGACAGTGGCCAAAGGCATGGACCTTGTTGCTCTGACCCTGGCTTACCAAAATTGGCTCGATATTTGACATATAAAACCTAAAATATGAATATATAAATAAAACTACAACACTTAATACTGCTTCAAATTATTAAGTTTTAAAACAGCTTATTATACTTTATAAAATGTTTATGAAAAACCTATTAATAAAGCATCAATAACCAGTTTATAAAGCATTACTATGTTAATAAAGCCTGAATAACCTACGAAACATTAATAACAGTTAATAAAGCATTGATCACGTATTATAGCATTAACCAGTTTATAAAACATTAATCTACCGGCATTACTAAAGCACGACTACCCTAATATTAAAGCACTAATAATCATTTATAAAGCATTAATGTTTATGCTTTATAAACTGGTTTTTCATGAGCTTTTATAAAGGGGTCTATATTCTGAAAGCATTGAAAACACAAAATTTTCAAATGTTTTTATACTAATTAGAACCATAGTTAAAGCTGTACAATTCAGATATTTACATATACCATAGTAAAAGACAAGTATCTTTGTTTTCCTCCGACTTTAAAATCTCACTACACTTTTCTTGTTTCAGGTCAGTTAGCTGTGTTTAATAAATCCCAAATAATGTGAAGGATGAGAATTTTATGACCATGTCTTCAAAGTCACTAAGATAACTTTGAACCAAGGCCCAGATGATGTCACAGTGCTGGACACTTTTGATGAAGGCTCATCTGTTGCAACGATTAAAGAGCATGATACGTCCTGCCATCGTCAGGACAGAGACGTCCTTCCATGGTCAGGACAGAGACGGGTTCAGTGTTCCTGAGGTCTCAGGTCATGTTTTGGTGCATCAACTACTGAACAAAAGTTAGAGCGTGTAAAGATGCTGAAGCTGCTCACTCACAGAGAAATAAGACCTGGACCGACAGACCCCTCAGAGACGAGGAAGACAATAATGTCCTGCCTTTCAGAGACATCCTGAGGTTTGATGACGTAGTTACATTTGGAGGATGATGAAACAAACTTGCACCATCCTAATGGTGAAGTACGGTGGTGACAGCATCATACTGTGGGGGTGTTACTGCTGCATTTCACAAAATGAACAGAATCACAAGGAAATTAACATCTCAAGACATCAGTCATGAAGCTAAAGCTCGGGAACAAATCTGCCAGATTATTCAGATTAAGGGCAACAAAGTCAAGAGTTGTGGAGAGTCTGTGACAAAGAGCTGATCTCAGACGTGGACAAACGGACCCAGTTCCAGCTGTGGTCCAGTGTAAACGTGGTTTGTGTTGCTGAGCTGTCTCGTTTGTTTCCTGAATGTTTCCAGCAAAAAAGACACAACAACGTAGAAGTATATGTTTAATAACGATCAAATCTAAGAATGTGACCTCCGATACATATATCTTTAATCCAAGGATGACGTCAGTTTTTTGCATAAATTTTCTATATTCCGTTATTTTACAGCAGAACTCGCTCACTTCCCGTCACTCTGGCACACGCACAATACAGCAAGCTTTAATTTATTAAATCACAAACACTGACCACAGAAGCTCGTCTCGGAGTTCTCGCACAACAAATCCGTTAACGCTAGATGAACATTTTCTCACTGTTTGAACGTTAAAGCTTATATTTTGTGAGGCTGAAGTGGAAATTAATGACGACAATGTTAAAAAATAACAACTACGTGGCAGGTCTGGATCTAGATGTTACATAATCTCCCAGGAAATTAAAGATCAATACAGTATTATGATAAAACCCAAAAAATAACTACGTGGCAGGTCGAGATGTAGAAGAAGTTGAAAGTTACATCGTCTCCCAGGAAATAAAAAAAAAAAGATTAAAATTATGATAAAACCAAACTAGTCCAGCAGATTTGATAAATCTTTCTTTAAATAAGAGGGAAACACCTATTTAATATCAACGTCTTTAACCTGAATGTGTCACTGACTTGTTTGAGGTGCAGGATTTCCTTTAAAGGGACAGTTCAGTCATTTAAGGGTGTTAGAATTAAAATCCTCGTAGCTGCAGATTGCTCTTTGACTGACCTCAGATTGGAGAAACGGTTAAACTCAGACAGCACTGATGAGATAAATTGGACATGGGATTGGGCAACATGTGGCCCCGGGGCCAAAGACGTCTCTCGGAAAACCTCTACCCAGCCTCTTCTTGTCTTTAGTTGAAAAAACAACAACTTTTAAACAGATAGATAAACTTAAGATTCTATCAAAGAAACTTAAGGAAGTCTAAATTCAAAATCAAAATATTTTGGATTATTATTGGATTATTCATATTCCTAAAGAGGGAGACGTTTTTTTCCAAGCATACTACGACGGAGCCTGAAACATATTAACATTTTGTGTATTAAAGAAAATTAATCTTCCAGTTCTCTGTGGCCCTTCCATTGCTTTAAATGTCCTGATCTGGCCACGTAAAAAAAAAATTGCCCACCCCCGAGTTGTAGTCTAGCTAAATGCTAGTCTGAAAACAGCGACAGTCTGCAGTGGTTTTAGCTGTTCATTCAGTTTACATGAAACCTTTAAATGGTTAATTTTTCATGACTATTTACAACCACAAACAGTGGTAGCAGCAGCTAGCTGTAGCACTTCTGATTAATTCCAATGGGAATATCATTTCTGTTGAAAGAACCATATAAAACTGTTGGCTAGACATTAGCTCATCTAATCGGACCGGTCAGATTTCTACAAACTGAGGTTGGTCAAGAAGTTATCTGCAGCAGGTGAGACAGTGACTGCTCAGTTTCTACACAGAACCTCACTTCAATAAGGAAGTGACTGCTTAAAATAAATGTTATACATCAAGCAGAGGCCAAAAATCCATCCAGTCACTTTTTTAAACCCCACTTTTAATTTCTGTGTCATTGCTGTCTCCAGCAGAGGACAAGTGGACAGGTCTCCTGTCCAGCAAAGGGACAAACGAGACTACTATTCACACCTAGGGACAACTCAGAGTTCCAAACATTGAATTTAATTGACTGAATTTGATTTATTCAGGGTTCAGGGATGCCATGGCTTCTTACTTTTATATTTGTGCAGAAAAAAACTCGTAGTTTTTCAAACTAAAATTTTTCTCAAATGAAAAAAAAAAAAATCAATAATTAAAATGATTGTGTCCTAATGATAGAAAGACAGAGCAGACGTTTGTCAGAAAAGTGTTCACTCGTTATGATTAACCGTTACTTCACACAAACCACAACGTGGACACCAGCAGCTTGTCCCAAACACACGCGCACAAACACACGTGCACGTCCTTCCACTGAGCTGAGTTTCTCAACTCCAGGGCAGCAGTAGAGATTTAAAAAAGACTGAAAACTAAAATGTTATTGAAACAGTTGAACTACCGGTAGTTTCATCCCTGCACGTGTTACAAAGCAACCAGAGAAAGTTTCGTACGTATGGGCCAAAGTGGTGAAAATTAAATTAAAAAAAGTATTTTTATTTCATTTTGTCCTTAATGTCATCGTTTCAACCCAAACACACGCGTCGATCTCAGACACTTCACTTCTGACGATCCTGAAAGAGATGGAACATACAAAAAAAAAAAAAAGATTAAACGATCTTTACTCATAAACTCACACGGCAGGACCGGAGTCCAGCACAAACCGCTTCATCCCAATACAAGCTGACAAATAACAACATGTACCTATACTGTAGTACAGTTTTAATGATAAATGTTCTAAATGTGTTTTATTGGTAAGTGAAAATATGGAACTTTACCTGATCGGTTCTGGATCGACTTTGTATTGAAACAGGCTCATAACTCTGTGAGAAACAACAAAAAACCAGTGAATGTACATAGAAAGCTTTAACACCCCCAGAGAAAACCAAAGACGATACATTCGTCAAATTATCAAACTACATATACAATAGAACTAGAAACTAAATAAAACATACAATATTTCAATTATGCTTTAATGCTTTATGGATTTAATGAACACCCAAAAGACAAAATGAGTTAATTTTTTTAGTCAAAAATATCTCTCGACTGGGGTTTTTTGTTCTTTGCGGTCTCCTTTTAGTTTGCATGTTCAAAAATTTTAAAAATCAATAAAAAGACTGAAAAAAATCTCACTCGACTAAAAACTGTATGGCTTTCTTCAACGTTAGGCGGCTGCTCAGTGTGCACACTCCTAGTCGGCACGATCACACCTGTGACCAAGGTATTCTCTCAATTGACGCTGAGAAGGCATTTGACCAGGCGGAGTTATCTCCTCAAGACTTTAAATTAGGGATGAACAATTAATTGCATTTGCAATAATATCGCAATATGATAAAATGAGATTTTCTAATCGCGAAGGCTGCAATTTGACTGGTCACGTGACACAAATCTTTATCAACACTTTAAAAAAAAACACCACAAAGACATTTACGATGGTTGCATGGCTAGAATGACAACAACCAGTGCTTCAACTTCAAGTAAGCAAAGTATCAGCCGACAGGGATCACTGACCGAACTGTTTGAACTTCAAACAGTAATTTTTTTATATCTAATTTTTTATATTTATTTATTAACTGTCATGTGAAGTTCAGACAGTAGTTAGGAAGTTCACTTAACATGTTTACTATTATGTTTATGAAACAAGAAAAAATAGAAATGGTGAAAAGAAAAGGCATAGATTTGTTTGCTTTATTGTAATCTCTGCTTTAAATAAATCTGACATTGTTTATTATAAAACAGATTGATTTATTGCTTCTGTTTGTTGAAAAATACTTGAGAAGATATTTTTAAAAAAAAATCGCGTTTTAAATCGCAATTGCAATTTATAGGAAAAAAATTGCTACAGTATTAGATTACGTATTTTCCAAAATCGTTCAGCCCTACTTTAAATTAATTAAATTTCGGTCCCAAATTCATACAGTGTATATATATATATATGTATCTCCCCAATGGCAGCAGTACGCACTAACTGTAACATATCCAGTTACTTCAAACTGAGGTACCAGACATGAGTGTCCGCTCTCACCACTTCTATTTGTTTAAGCGATAGAACGACTAGCTGTAGCTCTATGGCAAAACTCCATCATTAAGGGGATAAATCGATTAGGTACAAAGAATGCAGTTTCTTTATATGCCGATGGCATGCTTTTGTATGTATCAGATCCTCTCACCAGCATTCCTCAGTTACTTGCTTTGCTTCAAAAATTTGGGAGAATAATCTTCAAAAGAACGAGCTGATGCCAGAAAATAAAATTTTATACACTGTACCTTTTAAAATTAGTTTAAAAATACCAGTACATAAATACCTTGACGCTTACACAGAACTAAATGAACCTCCAAAACTTATTATCTACCTCTCATGGCGAACCTTAAGCAGGACATACCGGTAGTTATGTTAGCATAAGTTCTATATCTGAAGCAGTGAGAGGAGCACTCGTCATTCATTTCAGAAGGTTTATTTTACCCACATGTAAAGTACAAGACCACAAGTCCTGGGCCATTGTCACCTTACCATGCGGTCATACATACCATACCATACCATATTTATTTCTAAAGCACTTAAAAATACAACATCAGCCATCCGAAGTGCTGTACAAAAACAAAACAAGCACAAAACAATAAAAAACAATCATAAATACTGGTAATCAGAACATCACAAGTAAAAGAATACATTAAAACAGAGATGCAAACTCACTCTGGGTTAAAAGCCAATGAAAAAAGATGTGTTTTTAAACGAGTTTTAAAAATAGATATTGATGAGGCCTGCCTGACCTTCAGTGGCAGCTCGTTCCACAATTTAGGAGCCAGAGCTGAAAAGGCTCTGTCTCCTCTGTCTCGCGTTTTCGCTCCAAATACTTGACGTCATTTGAGCAGCAGCAGGGCAGAGCGTTTATCTACGCGACAAATTGAGGTCGCCGATTGGTCATTTGCTGACACGCCTACTGAATTGATTGACAGGTCGGGTGGGGGGAAAAAAGGCACGAGCTGGCAGCTGGCTCTGGCTGCAGCCGCTGCAGTGTTTTGTGTTTATACGTTATTAAAAAGTTCTAAAAAATAAAATAAAAAAACAGTGAGCACTGGTCCAGCACACCAGGAAATCTGCAGAACCTCCTGCAGCCACGCTGGACGAGTTTAATTCGCTCGTGACAAATATTCATTTCCTCACCACACTGGCTCTCCTCAGGGATGTGTGCTGAGCCCCCTTCTGTTCACTCTGCTCACATATGATTGTACAGCCACACTTCCAGGCTGTCATATTGTTAAGTTTGCAGAT
>JBBPBX010070101.1:0-18682 GCA_038048925.1 Garcialebias charrua
AAAATCAGCTCTAAAAATATTAACCATAAAACTCTTATCAAAATGAACACAACTACTTTACCAGAACAAAGGAATAAAATCATTAAATGTGGATTATTGAACATCAGATCTCTTTCCTCTAAACAAGTGCTTCCCAACCTATTTTCCTTTTTTCCCCCGCCAAATATTCTCTTCAAAGCAGATTTCATTGAAGCAAATGTTATATCTGAACATGCTGTTAGAGCCAACTGTCTGTCCATAATCTCCAAACACGCGGTGTCCAAAAGCTTAAAGGTCCACTGACATGATTTTTTTACTATTCATAAAATTGCTCAATATATATATATATATATTTTAACATTTAAATATGTTCGTTTTTGCAAACAAAATGATAAATCACTTTAATTTTGCTTTAAAAGTGATTTTGAACTTCAAGCCGTGTTTAATCATGGGAAATCCGATTACACGCGAACGCACCATCTGTGACGTAGTGAGAGGCAGAGGGCTCTGGTCTCTTTAATAGCGGACATTTTAAAACCCGACAAATTTATCAATCTGTGTGAAGATTTGAGTTATTTGTCTTCATTTTGGGAAGCAGAAAATAGTTTGGGTGATGGAACAAGAAACAACAGGATCTAATTTAAGTCTGATGCTGTATCAGACTTACATTACCTTCATGTGGAGCTGCTCACACGCGTGCACCGTGACAAGCCTAGAGCTCTGCCTCTCACTCTGCACACTGTCACAGATGGTGCGTTCGCGTGTAATCGGATTTCCCATGATTAAACACGGCTTGAAGTTCAAAATCACTTTTAAAGCAAAATTAAAGTGATTTATCATTTTGTTTGCAAAAACGAACATATTTAAATGTTAATATATATATATATTGAGCAATTTTATGAATAGTAAACGAATCATGTCAGTGGATCTTTAAAAGCCAAAACCGCGTCGGGTAGCTCCATGTTGTATTTTTTCATACGCCAATAACGCTGCTTGAAATCAATAATATAGTCCGCCATCGACATGTTTCCTTCTTTAATGACAAAATCTGAGTACGCTTCATAGACCCTGTCCTTTTCCTCTTTTAGGAACAAATTTTATTGCTGTTGTGTATTTACTGATAACTTTATTATGTTTCAGTGGCACTAGATGCATTTTACTCTGTTTTTTTATTTATTTAAATTTTAACTGTACAGCACTTTGGTCGGCTTCGGTTGTTTTTATGTGCTATATAAATAAAATTGACATTGACCGTCAAAGCGAAACTGTTTATTCAGCTGATTAGACCATTACGTGCATTTATTAAGGAAAAGTTCAGCTCAGATACACCTTTACTATAATGTCAGCAAATAAATATATTTTTGTAGGTGTTTATCTTGTTAAATTTTAAAGAAATGCAGCGGTCCCACCCGTGCGGGTGCACGTTTTGCACGTAGCAAAACTAATTTTTAAATCCAGCCGATTTGACCATTACGTGCATTTATTAAGAAAAGTTCAGCTCAGACACATCTTTGCTTTAATCTTCAGCAAACAAACAATTTTTTTGTTACAAGTCCTACCGTGCACGCTCCTGTGGCCATTTCGCAGCCAATCCATTTTTGGCAAAACACCGGCCCACATTTCCAGGTTGTCAGTGGTGACGCATAATAGATGCACACGTTTATGGATTTTTCCACTTTATTGGACATAATTGGACTAATGCGACATATAAGGCGGTGCGACTTTTAGGGCGGAAAGTACGGTACTCTTTGTGACTCATGGGAGAACTCAGAGTTCATGTTTCTATGTTGATTGATTTCTTCATCTTCTCTGGTTGGTGTCAGTGTGGTTCTGACCCATTTCTTTGCTCCTGTTTTCAGGTGAACCCGTCTGACAGGTACCACCTGATGCCCATCATCACACCTGCCTTTCCCCATCAGAACTCCACTTACAACGTCTCCACGTCGACACGCACCATCATGACCGAGGAGTTCAAACACGGTAAGCGGTCCCTCTGCCTCAGCGCTTCACGGAGCACCGTCAGAAGCTGAGTGCTGTGTGTCGTCAACAGGTCTCAGCATCACAGATGAGATTCTTCAGGGCAAAGCAGAATGGTCCAAACTCTTTGAGCCACCCAACTTCTTCCAGAAGTACAAGTGAGTGTTGATTTCCCCACAGACAGGTCCACAGACCCAGTACAGGGTTGTGGAGTTCCTCAGAGAGGACACGTTTCTCTGTTTAGGGTTAGAGGACCTGACCTTGTTGGATGTTTGAAGTTCAGAGGACCTGACCTTGTTAGGTTGTACCAAGATGGCCGCATTCAGGGAAGCCGCAGCTTCACTGGGTCCCAGTGAGATCCCAGTTTTCAGGGGTTTTGAAATTGACTTCGTCTGACTCAGTCTGACCAGGACCAAATTAGCTGCAGCCGTCTTCTTTGTATGTTGATAAACCAGGAACCAGCCGATTCCAAAAAACAGGAAACCTGTTATCATAAATCCAATTATATGTGCATTTTCAATGTCCTCGATTGACAGCAGAGATAGATGCATCACATTCCACTTCCCCTAGGAATCGAAGACCCATCCAGCTGCGTGCGTGTCATCAGGGCAGGTCGGTTCCCCTGAAGCTTGTCTCATCGTTGAGAAAATGTTATCAATTGCATTCATTCAACCTTTATTTAGTCAGGTAAATCTTTTGAACCTCATGGGCTCATTTACGAAAGCGACCTGCTAAAACTAAAGAACAATGAACAGCAGTGATAGAATTTCATTAAACAATAAACAAACAAACAATAAACAATAGAAAACAAAAAGAGAGAAAAAAAAAAAAGATTTTTTATTTTTTATTTTTTAACAAAGTATCAAAAAACTAGCAAAACATTATAAGGTAGACGTATAAAATCAAAGACAGGAACAAATCTGCATTGGTTTTTGCCAGGATTCCAACAGATTCTGAAAACCATTTAGAGAAGTCAAGGTCGAGAGCTTCAGATCTTTTTGTAAGATATTCCATGAAGCAGGAGCGGAGTAGGAGAAGGCCCTTTTTCCAAGTTCAGTCCTCACTGACGGAACACTGCAGGTAATCATGTCCTGAGAGCGCACGCTGTAGCTGCACTCACGCAAAGACATGTAGGAGGAGATGTATGAGGGCAGCAGACCAAGAAGTAAACAATAAGAAGTAAGAAGAAGAAGTAAGCAATAAACAACTGTATCATCAGCATAGAAATGTAAGGATGCATCAGGGATGCAGTGACCTACATTAGCTATGTAGATTGTAAAGAGAGTGGGTAATTGCAATGAGAGACCAACTGACCAGATCCATAGCAAAACTACGGTTTGGAAGATACTGTATTTTCTGCCGTACACGTTGCCGCGCCCTATAAGTCGCCTCAGTTCATATTTGTCTGATAAAGTGGAAAAATCCATAAATATGTAGCTTCGCTATATACGTTGCATCTATTATGCATCAATGCGTCGCGTTTTTTACGCATCACCACTGACAACCCAGAAATGTGGGCCAGTGTAGTGGCAAAAACCGGTGGGCTGCCAAATGGCGTCCACGAGAACATGCACGGGAGGACTTTAACAAGAATTTAATGATTAACACTTATAAACAATTATTTAATTGCTCGAAATTATATTAAATGTGTGTCTCAGTCTAACGTTTGCTTAATAAATGCACTTTGACGGTCAAATCGAGAAGGGGTTCTCTGCAGACCAAAAGTGGGCGTTTCTGGAGAATAGGCGTTTGTAGAGCGCAAACACTGATTGGCTAAGTGTATCTGCTGCTCTTTAGGTAAGTTACGTCAGGTCTTCTTTTTTCTACCTGACCTTTCTAGTTTATGTTTTTTGGTACTGTATTTTATTTTTGTGTACAGCACTTTGGTCCTACGGTTGTATAAAGTGCTATTGAAATACAGTTGGTATGGTATGGTAGGTCTTTTTTAAAACTGAAGGTTTGTAAGAAACAGCGTAATATCTACTGTCAAACACAAGAAGATTCTCTTTAGTCCTTGGGTTGTAGCTGCACCTGACACAGGTTGGCTTCAGTGTGGTCTGTAGGGGTGGGCGATATGGCTCAAAAATTATATCGTGATATTTCAGAGTATTATCACGATAACGATAAATTTCGTGATATAACCTAAAACAAAAAATCAAATGTATTTATTTGACAAAATTAACTTAACATGTTGCTTTGCAGTATTATATAAAAATTTTAAAAACAACAAGGGGTAATTTTACTGAAATTACTTTATTTAGTAAAGTATTTAGTCTCCAAGTAAAACTACACCTGCACTTTAGTTTTTGTGGTGGTTTTTTTTATCTATATTTTGTGCAGACTTTTTCCAATCTAAAATACAATCATTTTTAAAGTGCAGGTGTAGTTTCCTAAAACAACTAGCCTAAATAAAACAGGGTATCCGCGGGGTTGTAAAAGGTAGTAAAAGGTAGTAAATTAAATTAACACAAATTAAAGCCATTAAAAAGTATTAAAAAGTAATAAACGTCATCTGACGAGGTATTAAATTTTTTAAAACCTACACAACTATATTTTTCCCTTTCTGGCATCTTAAAAAAGGTCTGTGAATTTATTTATCTTTTTTAATTTTATGTTCCAAGTAGGACCTTAGCTAAAACAAAGACGTCATATCGTCAGTCAGTGTGCGCGCGCACCTACAGCTGGCCGAGGCTGATCATGTCTGTAAAAAGAAACAGGAAAGAGGAGCGCGACTTTATCCTCCGACATTTAACAAGAAATTTACCTAAACAATTGTTTGTTAGCTCGAAATTATAGCAAAAGGTGTGTGTCAGTCTAACGTTTTCTTAATAAATGTACTTTAATGGTTAATTCGGCTTTATTTATTTTTTTAAAGTGTCGCTGCCTGTGTGCACCGTGATCGCTCAGCGGTGAAAACAGGAAAAAGGAGCGCGGCTCGTTTCGCCGTCATTTAACAAGAAAAATACCTAAACAATTATTTGTTAGCTCGAAATTATAGCAGAGATGTGTTTCTGTCTATCATTTTCTTAATAAATGCACTTTAATGGTCAAATTAGCTGCATTTCGCCACCGTGGTGCAGCTTGCTGCTGGATTGAAGCAGTGAGCAGAGAGGTGGGGAGAGTATGGCAGGCCGATTGGGTCATTAATAGCTAGTGAAGATTCTCAGTCATCCAGGACATGGTGAATTCTAAAAAGTGCAATAAAAAAAACAAAGTATAGTATAATAGTATAATAAATAGTATAATAAATAAAGACCAGTTGTTTTTGTCTTGAACTTTTTTTAATTTGTCATTAAAGGCACGTTTTCCTATTACATGATACAACAGCCAACAGCATGCCATACCCTATGGGGCCATCAGGAACTGCAGGGTTTTTTTTTTCAGTCAGAATGAATGGAAACGGCCATATTTCAGTCAAATGGTTTGTAAATATCCATCCATCCATCCATTTTCTTCCGCTTATCCGGGGTCGGGTCGCGGGGGTAGCAGCCTAAGTAGGGAGGCCCAGACTTCCCTCTCCCCAGCCACTTGGAGCAGCTCCTCTGGGGGAATCCCAAGGCGTTCCCAGGCCAGCCGAGAAACATAGTCCCTCCAGCGCGTCCTGGGTCTTCCTCTGGGTCTCCTCCCGGTGGGACATGCCCGGAACACCTCACCAGGGAGGCGTCCAGGAGGCATCCTAACCAGATGCCCGAGCCACCTCAACTGGCTCCTCTCGATGTGGAGAAGCAGCGGCTCTACTCCGAGTCCCTCCCGGATGACTGAGCTTCTCACCCTATCTCTAAGGGAGAGTCCAGCCACCCTGCGGAGAAAACTCATTTCAGCCGCTTGTATCCGAGATCTTGTTCTTTCGGTCATAACCCAAAGCTCATGACCATAGATGAGGGTGGGAACGTAGATCCATCCATCCATCCATTTTCTTCCGCTTATCCGGGGTCGGGTCGCGGGGGTAGCAGCCTAAGTAGGGAGGCCCAGACTTCCCTCTCCCCAGCCACTTGGAGCAGCTCCTCTGGGGGAATCCCAAGGCGTTCCCAGGCCAGCCGAGAAACATAGTCCCTCCAGCGTGTCCTGGGTCTTCCTCTGGGTCTCCTCCCGGTGGGACATGCCCGGAACACCTCACCAGGGAGGCGTCCAGGAGGCATCCTAACCAGATGCCCGAGCCACCTCAACTGGCTCCTCTCGATGTGGAGAAGCAGCGGCTCTACTCCGAGTCCCTCCCGGATGACTGAGCTTCTCACCCTATCTCTAAGGGAGAGTCCAGCCACCCTGCGGAGAAAACTCATTTCAGCCGCTTGTATCCGAGATCTTGTTCTTTCGGTCATAACCCAAAGCTCATGACCATAGATGAGGGTGGGAACGTAGATCGATCGGTAAATTGAGAGCTTTGCCTTTTGACTCAGCTCTCTCTTCACCACGACAGACCGGTACAGCGCCCGCTTCACTGCGGACGCTGCACCTATCCGCCTATCGATCTCACGCTCCAGTTTTCCCTCATTCGTGAACAAGATCCCGAGATACTTAAACTCCTCCACTTGGGGCAGGACCTCCTCCCCGACCCGGAGAGGGCACGCTACCCTTTTCCGGCTCAAGACCATGGCCTCGGATTTGGAGGAACTGATCCTCATCCCGGCCGCATCGCATTCAGCTGCAAACCGCTCCAGTGAAAGCTGTAGATCACGAGCTGATGAAGCCAATAGGACCACATCATCTGCAAAAAACAGAGAAGCGATTCTAAGGCCACCAAAACGGATCCTCTCAACACCTTGGCTGCGCCTAGAAATTCTGTCCATAAAAGTTATAAACAGAATCGGTGACAAAGGGCAACCTTGGCGGAGTCCAACTCTCACCGGAAACGAGCCTGACTTACTGCCGGCAATGCGGACCAAGCTCTGACACCGGTCGTACAGGGACCTAACAGCCCATATCAATGGGCCTGGTACCCCATACTCCCGGAGTACCCCCCACAGAACCCCCCGAGGGACGCGGTCGAATGCCTTTTCCAAGTCTACAAAGCACATGTAAACTGGTTGGGCAAACTCCCACGCACCCTCCAGGACCCTGTTGAGGGTGTAGAGCTGGTCTAGTGTTCCACGACCAGGACGAAAACCACACTGCTCCTCCTGAATCCGAGGTTCGACTATCCGACGGACCCTCCTCTCCAGAACCCCTGAATAGACCTTACCAGGGAGGCTTAAGAGTGTGATCCCTCTATAGTTGGAACACACCCTACGGTCCCCCTTTTTGAATAGGGGAACCACCACCCCAGTCTGCCAATCCAAGGGAACTGCCCCCGATGTCCACGCGATATTGCAGAGTCGCGTAAGCCAACACAACCCCACAACATCCAGAGCCCTAAGGAACTCAGGACGAATCTCATCCACCCCCGGAGCCTTGCCACCGCGGAGCTTTTTAACCACCTCGGCGACCTCAGCACCAGAGATTGGAGAGCCCGACCCAAAGTCCCCAGGCTCCGCTTCCTCAGTGGAAGACGTGCCAGTAGGATTGAGGAGGTCTTCGAAGTATTCCGCCCACCGACTCACAACATCCCGAGTTGAGGTCAACAGCACGCCATCCCCACCATAAATGGTGTTGGTCGCGTACCGCTTTCCCCCCCTGAGACGCCGGATGGTGGACCAGAATCGCCTCGAAGCCGTACGGAAGTCATTCTCCATGGCCTCTCCGAACTCCTCCCACGCCCGAGTTTTTGCCTCAGCAACCACCCGAGCCGCATGCCGCTTGGACTGCCGGTACCTATCTGCTGCTTCCGGGGTCCCACAGGCCAAAAAGGCCCAATAGGACTCCTTCTTCAGCTTGACAGCATCCCTCACCGCCGGTGTCCACCACCGGGTTCGAGGGTTGCCACCACGACAGGCACCAACAACCTTGCGGCCACAACTCCGATAAGCTGCCTCGACAATAGAGGCGCGAAACATGGCCCACTCGGGCTCAATGTCCCCCGCCTCCCTCGGAACGTGTTCAAAGCTCTCCCGGAGGTGGGAGTTAAAGCTCCGTCTTACGGGAGACTCTGCCAGACGTTCCCAGCAGACCCTCACAATACGTTTGGGTCTGCCAGGTCTGACCGGCATCCTCCCCCACCATCGGAGCCAACTCACCACCAGGTAGTGGTCAGTTGACAGCTCCGCCCCTCTCTTCACCCGAGTGTCCAGGACATGCGGCCGCAGATCAGATGAGACGACAACAAAGTCGATCATTGAACTACGACCTAGGGTGTCCTGGTGCCAAGAGCACATATGGACACCCTTATGCCTGAACATGGTGTTCGTTATGGACAATCCATGACGAGCACAGAAGTCCAACAACAGAACACCACTCGGGTTCAGATCAGGGGGGCCGTTCCTCCCAACCACACCCCTCCAGGTCTCACTGTCATTGCCCACGTGAGCGTTGAAGTCCCCCAGCAGAACAAGGGAGTCCCCAGGAGGCGCACCCTCCAATACCCCCTCCAAGGACTCCAAAAAGGGTGGGTAATCTGCGCTGCCGTTCGGCGCATAGGCACAAACAACAGTCAGAGCCCGTCCCCCCACACGTAGGCGAAGGGAGGCTACCCTCTCGTTCACCGGGGTGAACCCCAACGTACAGGCACCGAGATGGGGGGCAACAAGTATGCCCACTCCTGCTCGGCGCCTCTCACCAGGGGCAACTCCAGAGTGGAAGAGTGTCCAACCCCTCTCAAGGAAACTGGTTCCAGAGCCAGAGCCATGCGTTGAGGTGAGTCCGACTATTTCTAGCCGGAACCTCTCAACCTCACACACTAGCTCAGGCTCCTTCCCCACCAGAGAGGTGACATTCCATGTCCCAATGGCCAGCTTCTGTAGCCGAGGATCAGACCGCCAGGGTCCCCGCCCTCGGCCACCACCCATTCCACAATGCACCCGACCCCTTTGGCCCCTCCCACAGGTGGTGAGCCTATGGGAAGGGGGACCCACGTCTCCTCTTCGGGCTGTGCCCGGCCGAGCTCCATGGGTGAAAGCCCGGCCACCAGGCGCTCGCCAACGTGCCCCTCCTCCGGGCCTGGCTCCAGAGTGGGGCCCCGGTGACCCGCGTCCGGGCGAGGGAACATTGTTTCCATTTATATTACTCATCATAAGGGGTCTTGTGGGCTGCGCTTTGTCTCATCCCTCACCTAGGACCTGTCTGCCTTGGGTGACCCTACTAGGGGCATAAAGCCCCTGACAGCATAGCTCCTAGGATCATTGGGAACGTAGATCGATCGGTAAATTGAGAGCTTTGCCTTTTGACTCAGCTCTCTCTTCACCACGACAGACCGGTACAGCGCCCGCTTCACTGCGGACGCTGCACCTATCCGCCTATCGATCTCACGCTCCAGTTTTCCCTCATTCGTGAACAAGATCCCGAGATACTTAAACTCCTCCACTTGGGGCAGGACCTCCTCCCCGACCCGGAGAGGGCACGCTACCCTTTTCCGGCTCAAGACCATGGCCTCGGATTTGGAGGAACTGATCCTCATCCCGGCCGCATCGCATTCAGCTGCAAACCGCTCCAGTGAAAGCTGTAGATCACGAGCTGATGAAGCCAATAGGACCACATCATCTGCAAAAAACAGAGAAGCGATTCTAAGGCCACCAAAACGGATCCTCTCAACACCTTGGCTGCGCCTAGAAATTCTGTCCATAAAAGTTATAAACAGAATCGGTGACAAAGGGCAACCTTGGCGGAGTCCAACTCTCACCGGAAACGAGCCTGACTTACTGCCGGCAATGCGGACCAAGCTCTGACACCGGTCGTACAGGGACCTAACAGCCCATATCAATGGGCCTGGTACCCCATACTCCCGGAGTACCCGCCACAGAACCCCCCGAGGGACGCGGTCGAATGCCTTTTCCAAGTCTACAAAGCACATGTAAACTGGTTGGGCAAACTCCCACGCACCCTCCAGGACCCTGTTGAGGGTGTAGAGCTGGTCTAGTGTTCCACGACCAGGACGAAAACCACACTGCTCCTCCTGAATCCGAGGTTCGACTATCCGACGGACCCTCCTCTCCAGAACCCCTGAATAGACCTTACCAGGGAGGCTTAAGAGTGTGATCCCTCTATAGTTGGAACACACCCTACGGTCCCCCTTTTTGAATAGGGGAACCACCACCCCAGTCTGCCAATCCAAGGGAACTGCCCCCGATGTCCACGCGATATTGCAGAGTCGCGTAAGCCAACACAACCCCACAACATCCAGAGCCCTAAGGAACTCAGGACGAATCTCATCCACCCCCGGAGCCTTGCCACCGCGGAGCTTTTTAACCACCTCGGCGACCTCCGCACCAGAGATTGGAGAGCCCGATCCAAAGTCCCCAGGCTCCGCTTCCTCAGTGGAAGACGTGCCAGTAGGATTGAGGAGGTCTTCGAAGTATTCCGCCCACCGACTCACAACATCCCGAGTTGAGGTCAACAGCACGCCATCCCCACCATAAATGGTGTTGGTCGCGTACCGCTTTCCCCCCCTGAGACGCCGGATGGTGGACCAGAATCGCCTCGAAGCCGTACGGAAGTCATTCTCCATGGCCTCTCCGAACTCCTCCCACGCCCGAGTTTTTGCCTCAGCAACCACCCGAGCCGCATGCCGCTTGGACTGCCGGTACCTATCTGCTGCTTCCGGGGTCCCACAGGCCAAAAAGGCCCAATAGGACTCCTTCTTCAGCTTGACAGCATCCCTCACCGCCGGTGTCCACCACCGGGTTCGAGGGTTGCCACCACGACAGGCACCAACAACCTTGCGGCCACAACTCCGATAAGCTGCCTCGACAATAGAGGCGCGAAACATGGCCCACTCGGGCTCAATGTCCCCCGCCTCCCTCGGAACGTGTTCAAAGCTCTCCCGGAGGTGGGAGTTAAAGCTCCGTCTTACGGGAGACTCTGCCAGACGTTCCCAGCAGACCCTCACAATACGTTTGGGTCTGCCAGGTCTGACCGGCATCCTCCCCCACCATCGGAGCCAACTCACCACCAGGTAGTGGTCAGTTGACAGCTCCGCCCCTCTCTTCACCCGAGTGTCCAGGACATGCGGCCGCAGATCAGATGAGACGACAACAAAGTCGATCATTGAACTACGACCTAGGGTGTCCTGGTGCCAAGAGCACATATGGACACCCTTATGCCTGAACATGGTGTTCGTTATGGACAATCCATGACGAGCACAGAAGTCCAACAACAGAACACCACTCGGGTTCAGATCAGGGGGGCCGTTCCTCCCAACCACACCCCTCCAGGTCTCACTGTCATTGCCCACGTGAGCGTTGAAGTCCCCCAGCAGAACAAGGGAGTCCCCAGGAGGCGCACCCTCCAATACCCCCTCCAAGGACTCCAAAAAGGGTGGGTAATCTGCGCTGCCGTTCGGCGCATAGGCACAAACAACAGTCAGAGCCCGTCCCCCCACACGTAGGCGAAGGGAGGCTACCCTCTCGTTCACCGGGGTGAACCCCAACGTACAGGCACCGAGATGGGGGGCAACAAGTATGCCCACTCCTGCTCGGCGCCTCTCACCAGGGGCAACTCCAGAGTGGAAGAGTGTCCAACCCCTCTCAAGGAAACTGGTTCCAGAGCCAGAGCCATGCGTTGAGGTGAGTCCGACTATTTCTAGCCGGAACCTCTCAACCTCACACACTAGCTCAGGCTCCTTCCCCACCAGAGAGGTGACATTCCATGTCCCAATGGCCAGCTTCTGTAGCCGAGGATCAGACCGCCAGGGTCCCCGCCCTCGGCCACCACCCATTCCACAATGCACCCGACCCCTTTGGCCCCTCCCACAGGTGGTGAGCCTATGGGAAGGGGGACCCACGTCTCCTCTTCGGGCTGTGCCCGGCCGAGCTCCATGGGTGAAAGCCCGGCCACCAGGCGCTCGCCAACGTGCCCCTCCTCCGGGCCTGGCTCCAGAGTGGGGCCCCGGTGACCCGCGTCCGGGCGAGGGAACATTGTTTCCATTTATATTACTCATCATAAGGGGTCTTGTGGGCTGCGCTTTGTCTCATCCCTCACCTAGGACCTGTCTGCCTTGGGTGACCCTACTAGGGGCATAAAGCCCCTGACAGCATAGCTCCTAGGATCATTGGGAACGTAGATCGATCGGTAAATTGAGAGCTTTGCCTTTTGACTCAGCTCTCTCTTCACCACGACAGACCGGTACAGCGCCCGCTTCACTGCGGACGCTGCACCTATCCGCCTATCGATCTCACGCTCCAGTTTTCCCTCATTCGTGAACAAGATCCCGAGATACTTAAACTCCTCCACTTGGGGCAGGACCTCCTCCCCGACCCGGAGAGGGCACGCTACCCTTTTCCGGCTCAAGACCATGGCCTCGGATTTGGAGGAACTGATCCTCATCCCGGCCGCATCGCATTCAGCTGCAAACCGCTCCAGTGAAAGCTGTAGATCACGAGCTGATGAAGCCAATAGGACCACATCATCTGCAAAAAACAGAGAAGCGATTCTAAGGCCACCAAAACGGATCCTCTCAACACCTTGGCTGCGCCTAGAAATTCTGTCCATAAAAGTTATGAACAGAATCGGTGACAAAGGGCAACCTTGGCGGAGTCCAACTCTCACCGGAAACGAGCCTGACTTACTGCCGGCAATGCGGACCAAGCTCTGACACCGGTCGTACAGGGACCTAACAGCCCATATCAATGGGCCTGGTACCCCATACTCCCGGAGTACCCCCCACAGAACCCCCCGAGGGACGCGGTCGAATGCCTTTTCCAAGTCTACAAAGCACATGTAAACTGGTTGGGCAAACTCCCACGCACCCTCCAGGACCCTGTTGAGGGTGTAGAGCTGGTCTAGTGTTCCACGACCAGGACGAAAACCACACTGCTCCTCCTGAATCCGAGGTTCGACTATCCGACGGACCCTCCTCTCCAGAACCCCTGAATAGACCTTACCAGGGAGGCTTAAGAGTGTGATCCCTCTATAGTTGGAACACACCCTACGGTCCCCCTTTTTGAATAGGGGAACCACCACCCCAGTCTGCCAATCCAAGGGAACTGCCCCCGATGTCCACGCGATATTGCAGAGTCGCGTAAGCCAACACAACCCCACAACATCCAGAGCCCTAAGGAACTCAGGACGAATCTCATCCACCCCCGGAGCCTTGCCACCGCGGAGCTTTTTAACCACCTCGGCGACCTCCGCACCAGAGATTGGAGAGCCCGATCCAAAGTCCCCAGGCTCCGCTTCCTCAGTGGAAGACGTGCCAGTAGGATTGAGGAGGTCTTCGAAGTATTCCGCCCACCGACTCACAACATCCCGAGTTGAGGTCAACAGCACGCCATCCCCACCATAAATGGTGTTGGTCGCGTACCGCTTTCCCCCCCTGAGACGCCGGATGGTGGACCAGAATCGCCTCGAAGCCGTACGGAAGTCATTCTCCATGGCCTCTCCGAACTCCTCCCACGCCCGAGTTTTTGCCTCAGCAACCACCCGAGCCGCATGCCGCTTGGACTGCCGGTACCTATCTGCTGCTTCCGGGGTCCCACAGGCCAAAAAGGCCCAATAGGACTCCTTCTTCAGCTTGACAGCATCCCTCACCGCCGGTGTCCACCACCGGGTTCGAGGGTTGCCACCACGACAGGCACCAACAACCTTGCGGCCACAACTCCGATAAGCTGCCTCGACAATAGAGGCGCGAAACATGGCCCACTCGGGCTCAATGTCCCCCGCCTCCCTCGGAACGTGTTCAAAGCTCTCCCGGAGGTGGGAGTTAAAGCTCCGTCTTACGGGAGACTCTGCCAGACGTTCCCAGCAGACCCTCACAATACGTTTGGGTCTGCCAGGTCTGACCGGCATCCTCCCCCACCATCGGAGCCAACTCACCACCAGGTAGTGGTCAGTTGACAGCTCCGCCCCTCTCTTCACCCGAGTGTCCAGGACATGCGGCCGCAGATCAGATGAGACGACAACAAAGTCGATCATTGAACTACGACCTAGGGTGTCCTGGTGCCAAGAGCACATATGGACACCCTTATGCCTGAACATGGTGTTCGTTATGGACAATCCATGACGAGCACAGAAGTCCAACAACAGAACACCACTCGGGTTCAGATCAGGGGGGCCGTTCCTCCCAACCACACCCCTCCAGGTCTCACTGTCATTGCCCACGTGAGCGTTGAAGTCCCCCAGCAGAACAAGGGAGTCCCCAGGAGGCGCACCCTCCAATACCCCCTCCAAGGACTCCAAAAAGGGTGGGTAATCTGCGCTGCCGTTCGGCGCATAGGCACAAACAACAGTCAGAGCCCGTCCCCCCACACGTAGGCGAAGGGAGGCTACCCTCTCGTTCACCGGGGTGAACCCCAACGTACAGGCACCGAGATGGGGGGCAACAAGTATGCCCACTCCTGCTCGGCGCCTCTCACCAGGGGCAACTCCAGAGTGGAAGAGTGTCCAACCCCTCTCAAGGAAACTGGTTCCAGAGCCAGAGCCATGCGTTGAGGTGAGTCCGACTATTTCTAGCCGGAACCTCTCAACCTCACACACTAGCTCAGGCTCCTTCCCCACCAGAGAGGTGACATTCCATGTCCCAATGGCCAGCTTCTGTAGCCGAGGATCAGACCGCCAGGGTCCCCGCCCTCGGCCACCACCCATTCCACAATGCACCCGACCCCTTTGGCCCCTCCCACAGGTGGTGAGCCTATGGGAAGGGGGACCCACGTCTCCTCTTCGGGCTGTGCCCGGCCGAGCTCCATGGGTGAAAGCCCGGCCACCAGGCGCTCGCCAACGTGCCCCTCCTCCGGGCCTGGCTCCAGAGTGGGGCCCCGGTGACCCGCGTCCGGGCGAGGGAACATTGTTTCCATTTATATTACTCATCATAAGGGGTCTTGTGGGCTGCGCTTTGTCTCGTCCCTCACCTAGGACCTGTCTGCCTTGGGTGACCCTACTAGGGGCATAAAGCCCCTGACAGCATAGCTCCTAGGATTACTCATTATAAATATGAGGGGAAAAAATCTATAAATATGTCACTTCGTCCTATAAGTTGCAAGGCATGTAAATTATGCAAAAAACTGCAACTTACAGGATGAAAAATACAGTAGTTATTATTTTTCTCCCTCTCTTTTTGAATTATGCATGTGTTCAGTGTTGAATTACTTTAACTAAACTGTTCTGTTTTCAAGTTTACAGTTTTTTGTTTGCCATTAGAGATATGCTGTGTGTGGGAACAATTAAACTTTTTCTCTTGGGTTAGATTTAAATAACAAATAGGTCAGTGCTTTTATTGAGGCAAGAAGCAAATTGATGTACTGTATCCAGTAATTGTTATAAAACTACATTTACTACCAAAGCTTAGGAAGAAAATGACAGTAATCTTATCACTTTACAATTAGTTGCATGGAACTGAAATACAACAGGTTGCCGCTACGGTTACAGCTTGGTGCCGTGATGGTATTAAAAAATATTTTGATGGTATTAAAAAGGTATTAAAAGGTATTAAATTCAACTCTAGAATTTCTGCATATACCCTGTAAAATGAAGTTTGTGTCATTCCTCTGATTCATTTTTTTAACTGATCTGTCTCTGATGGAGTTGTAATGTATACAGCAGTGTTGTGCATGTATATTACAGAGTGCCAGTGAACGCACCGCGAGTGAGAGCGTGACGTAGGCGAGCAGGTTCGGGTGTGAAAGAAAGTCAGAGAACGGAGCGGTGGAGGATCATGCAGTCTGTTAAGTGTATTTGTGCAGCTTAAACAATAAAGCAACGTCTGCTACAAACCAGCAAGGTTATTGAGCGTGCAGAGAAACATCACAGGAGTGACTGTGGAGCCGCGCGTGTTTGTAACACAGTTTACAGCAAGGACACGGCTGCTCAGAGCGGAGCGGGGGGAGGGGGGGACAGCTGCCTGCAGAGCAGGGGGGGAGAGAAGCTGAGACGCGCGCGCGTTGTTTTTAACATTTTAGCAGTAACTAATTAGCGTTTTACACCAGTAGACTGGTGATGGGGAGGTGCGCAGTTGTTTAAAGCGCTCGGGTGTTAAGGGGCGGGGCGCCCTGACGTATTACGTCATGAAATTAGCATATCATGATATAAGATTTTTGCCCGGGCAAGCTTTTTATACCGGTATTACCGGTAACGATATGATATGGCCCAGCCCTAGTGGTCTGGGTACAATGAAATGTGAAGCATCTGAAGCGACACCTGCTCCATTTGTCAAAAAGTCTGCTCTCAATGAAACATCATGAGTCCTGTAACGAGAGAACGGTCCAAAACAAAATGTTCTCTTTAGAAGTTCTCTTCTATGAAATCTGATCTATGAAAGGAGCTGAAACATGGAGTAGGGTTGACCCTTAACATCTGAGACAGCTGAGGAAGTTAACCAGTAGCAGAAATACCTGGTCCAGTTGCAGAAATCTGACAGAAACTGACATTCACTCATCTGCAGTGACTGATTAACCCTTTGATGCACAACATGGGACCATGGGAGACCGGGCTTTCTGTGTGGCTGCCCCCCGCCTGTGGAACTCTCTTCCTGACTGCCTGAGAGCTCCACAGTCTGTGGTTGACTTTAAGAACGGCTTGAAGACCTTTCTTTTCAACCGAGCATACTCTACCTCCTCATGATTCTACTTTTGATCTTAGTTGATACTGTTATTGATTTTACTTGTTTTATTATTTGTTTTATTGACATTTAATTCTGTTGCACTTTGTAGCACTTTGAGATTTTCATTAATGAAAAGTGCGTTATAAATTGAATTCATTATTATTATTATTATTAACATGGGTCAAAAATAACCCACATTCATTTTCCAGGTTATTTCATACTGACTGAGTTTTTCTTTGTTCTATCTTTTGAAATCGATTTATTTTATGATTGAATATTCCAAATATTCTTTAGTATCTTGTTTTTAATTACCACAGATCATTATTTTTTTTCTACTTTATGAACAAAAAACACTTTATATTACTACGCATGGGTCATCCAAGTGTCATTTAAAATTAAATGTCTTAATACTATAATAAAAATTTGTTTCAAGTACAGTAATTACTTTAGCAGTGAATGGGCCCAAACAGTTTAATATTGCAACGGTTATCATTTTGTCACACGTGCACATACCTCCTGATAACAGATGACAGCTATTGAACTGAACTTTGTGGTTTAACAACTGTAAACTGCTGAAATGTGACCAAAGAAAATAAAACACAATTGAACACATCACTCGAACACAAACTGACATCTCAATTTTTACATGCGTCACAAATGATCAGTAGTGTTTGTGCTCCTTGCACACTGGGAACACCAGCCAATGGCTTCTCTGTCTTTTGAAACTGGGAAGATCGTGCACCTCTTCTTCTTCCTTTGGCCCTCCTGTCTGATGTCCTCTTGTAGCTGGGTGGTGGCTTTTTAACCACACCTTCCCATTGCCTCAATAATATGCTTCTGGAGTCTGGGTGTGCCCTCCATGCACCTCTTCATATTCATTCAACCTTTATTTCTACAGGTTAATGTCATTGAGCCTCGAGGACTCATTTACAAGAGAGACCTGTCTACAAACTAAAGAATGATGACAACAGCAACAACAGTAGAATCTCCTTAAACAATCAACAATAGACAAACAGAAAGAAATACAGATTTTTTTAACAAGTTAAAACAAAGATATCAAAGTAGCAAAACAGACAGATTATAAGGTAGACATAAAATCAAAGACAGGAACATGTCTGCATTGGTTTTTGCCAGGATTCCAACAGATTCTGAAAACCATTTAGAGAAGTCAAGGTCGAGAGCTTCAGATCTTTTTGTAAGATATTCCATGAAGCAGGAGCGGAGTAGGAGAAGGCCCTTTTTCCAAGTTCAGTCCTCACTGACGGAACACTGCAGGTAATCATGTCCTGAGAGCGCACGCTGTAGCTGCACTCACACAGAGACATGTAGGAGGAGATGTATGAGGGCAGCAGACCAAGAAGTGATTTAAAGATGAAAATGTACCAGTGGAAGAGTCTGTGTGAGGTTAATGATGTCCAGTTAACCAGTGAATACAGGGTGCAGTGGTGGGTACGATAATCACAACCAGTTATGAATCTTAGTGCACCATGATAGACAACATCCAACATCTGCAGGGTGCACCATGATAGACAACATCCAACATCTGCAGGATGCACCATGATAGACAACATCCAACATCTGCAGGGTGCACCATGATAGACAACATCCAACATCTGCAGGGTGCACCATGATAGACAACATCCAACATCTGCAGGGTGCACCATGATAGACAACATCCAACATCTGCAGGATGCTCCATGATAGACAACATCCAACATCTGCAGGATGCTCCATGATAGACAACATCCAACATCTGCAGGGTGCACCATGATAGACAACATCCAACATCTGCAGGATGCTCCATGATAGACAACATCCAACATCTGCAGGATGCTCCATGATAGACAACATCCAACATCTGCAGGGTGCACCATGATAGACAACATCCAACATCTGCAGGATGCTCCATGATAGACAACATCCAACATCTGCAGGATGCTCCATGATAGACAACATCCAACATCTGCAGGGTGCACCATGATAGACAACATCCAACATCTGCAGGGTGCTTGTAGGAGCATTCATGTAGATAATGTCACTGTAATCAATGGAGGGAAGGAAAGTCACAGATACAAGGTGTTTCCTAACATTCAGTGATAGACATGATCTGTTTCTGAAAAAGAAACCCAGTTTAAAGCTGCACTGACATCTTGTAACTATGCATCATAT
>JBBPBX010070102.1:0-18682 GCA_038048925.1 Garcialebias charrua
TGAAGCTCTCGACCTTGACTTCTCTAAATGGTTTTCAGAATCTGTTGGAATCCTGGCAAAAACCAATGCAGATTTGTTCCTGTCTTTGATTTTATACATCTACCTTATAATGTTTTGCTAGTTTTTTGATACTTTGTTAAAAAAAGAAAGAAAAAAAAATCTTTTGTTTTTTTCTCTCTTTTTGTTTTCTATTGTTTATTGTTTGTTTGTTTATTGTTTATTGAAATTCTATCACTGCTGTTCATTGTTCTTTAGTTTTAGCAGGTCGCTTTCGTAAATGAGCCCATGAGGTTCAAAAGATTTACCTGACTAAATAAAGGTTAAATGAATGTGTGAACAGGTAAGTAAGTAAGTAAGTAAGTAAGTAAGTAAGTAAGTAAGTAAGTAAGTAAGTAAGTAAGTAAGTAAGTAAGTAAGTAAGTAAGTAAGTAAGTAAGTAAGTAAGTAAGTAAGTAAGTAAGTAAGTAAGTAAGTAAGTAAGTAAGTAAGTAAGTAAGTAAGTAAGTAAGTAAGTAAGTAAGTAAGTAAGTAAGTAAGTAAGTAAGTAAGTAAGTAAGTAAGTAAGTAAGTAAGTAAGTAAGTAAGTAAGTAAGTAAGTAAGTAAGTAAGTAAGTAAGTAAGTAAGTAAGTAAGTAAGTAAGTAAGTAAGTAAGTAAGTAAGTAAGTAAGTAAGTAAGTAAGTAAGTAAGTAAGTAAGTAAGTAAGTAAGTAAGTAAGTAAGTAAGTAAGTAAGTAAGTAAGTAAGTAAGTAAGTAAGTAAGTAAGTAAGTAAGTAAGTAAGTAAGTAAGTAAGTAAGTAAGTAAGTAAGTAAGTAAGTAAGTAAGTAAGTAAGTAAGTAAGTAAGTAAGTAAGTAAGTAAGTAAGTAAGTAAGTAAGTAAGTAAGTAAGTAAGTAAGTAAGTAAGTAAGTAAGTAAGTAAGTAAGTAAGTAAGTAAGTAAGAAAGATTAATAATAAAGTTATGAACAAATATGACTGTGTTGAACAAACAAAACTTATATGAATATGTAAACTGAAAATAATTACATAAACACTCATTTTAAACACAACAGCCACTTACAACTTGTAAATATCACAATCTGCATCCGCTTTAAAAAAAACTCCGCCCCTTAAAGAGTGGTGGGGGTGAGTGCCGAGCTAACCAGGCAGTCGTATGCGGGCAGGAGCCCACAGGCAACGGACATGAACAGACGGAGGAGGTGCCTGGAGGTTTCACATGTGGAGTCAGACAGTGAATTCAGAGGAGAAGAGTCTGAACCGTCAAGGAGGAGGGGGGTAGGATGAAAATGTTTACAAATGTAGATGTTTAACAACCTGTTAAAATACAACAAAATGCAGGAAATCACATCTACTTTATTCAACATTTTCTGGGGGAGGAGCACAGACTGAGTCAGATGTTCCTGTTGATGGTCAGTGGGATTTTTCTGTTTCTAAACTTTATGTTGTAAATTGTTGCTGTCTGAATCTAAATGACTTGAATGTTGGTGACGTAACTCTAAAGACACGTGTATGAAAAGAGTTGGACACTTTGTGAATAAACAGTGAAGACAGAGGTTCAGTGTTGTCCTCAGTGTCCCTGATGATGGAGGAGGTTGTGGACTTGTTCAGTGTGATGGTCCCATCAGGCTGCATCAGGCCTCCTGAAGGCCCACAAGCTCACAGCTCTTTTTCCACAGCTTCACCTGCACATCAGAGTCAGAGGACTGCATGGAGATCATTGTGGATCAAGATGGATCCAAAGCTTCATCACTTCATGTTCATCCAGTGAAGACTTGGAGGGAGTTTCTTTAAAAGCTCCTCGTTACAAACTATGAAGTCAAACATGAAAATGTTCTCCTCCAGTGTGAAAGAGTTGACTCCGGTAGTTTTCCACATATGTTCATGTGTAATTCTGACATGTGTCTACAAACTGTGTGTGAACAGAGCACTCAGCTGAATGTGACAAACATCATGTGGAAACTGGAGTCACATGATGGAGCTCCATTTGTCTGCTGGAGTCTGTGGAGGTCAACAAATATGGAGGAATGGGACAAGCGTAGAATCTCCTAGAAGACGTTTAGGTGGAAATATAAGAACGAATCTGCAGCTAAACGCTAAATAAAAGAGACAAAATGAGTAAAGCAGCTATAATAATAATAAAACAGAAGTCATCATTTATCTGCTGCCAAACTTTACTCAACAAATTAGAAGATAAACACAAAGTAACAAATTCAAACTGTTCTCCATCACAAACGACTTTTCCACACACGTCAACATTGTTCACCTGTTTTCTGTCACTTCGGCTGTTTCCGCAGCTAAACAAACACTTGCTAGTTGGCAGCTGGCTCCATTTTGGTTGATCATTCTTTAATGAGGAATGCATTAAGCATCGAGATGAGAACAAACTTGAAGGATTTAGTTTTTGACTTCCTGATTTGTTGGAGCGCTCTTCATGACTTTGTGCTGAGTGTTTTTACTCTGAACTTCTAAACATACAAGAAATAAAATGTTTGTTTTTCACAAAGTTCAACGTTTTGTTCAGCACGTCCAGAGACTGTTGCAAATGTAAATGTTCAATGTTTTCCTCACAGAAACCTGCGCACATTTCAAGAAATCCATCAGAGGTTTGAGTTTAGTAAATCAGTGAACATCAACAGATCCAGTGATTTGGATTCAAAAGATCCAAAACTCCACAGAAACCAGTTTGAGCTCAACGGAGACATTTTTGTCCATTTTATAGTCAAACACAAAGACATTTAAATCTAAATCATTCTTTGGACATCAAAAATCTTATGACTGTAATTAAATCTGTTTATTTTTAAAGTTTCCAAAACTCATGTTTCCATCAAATCACAAAGTTTTGTTAACGAATGTGAAAGTTGATGTTAAATAGTTGAAAGCTTCATTTCAAAGTGAACCTTTGGTTCAGTGTTTGTCAGAAATGTTTGGTTGTGAAGCTCAGGCTTTAGATGATGGATGGACAGACAGACAATAAACAGATGTTTGAATGATCCAGAGGAACAGTTCAAAAACACATCTGGAAATGTTTCAACATAGAAACTACTTTCATGTTTTGAAACACTCAAATGTTTTTTCACCCAAAAGTGTTTTTGTGTTTTTTGACTGAACTCACAGAGTTGAGATGTTTTCAAAGTCAAAATGATTTTCTTTCCTTCATCAGCAGCTAAATGTAGAATATTTGACGCTTCATGGAGTCACATAGTGTTTCATCAAACAGCTGCTTGTGCTGCTGTTTTAAATTGTGTCCTAAATGTGAAAAGTGATGCGAGGACATCATTTGATTGTGCACTCTGAAGACTTTAGAGAAAGACAAACAGAGGTTTCTGTGAGACACTTGAAGCTGGACGTGTTCATTGAAGTGTTTCTTGTGAGCTGCAGACTCCAACATGTCTCTGGTCTCAGACTCAAACACTCGGGACACATCAGCTGAAATAAAGTCCACTTTGCTGCAAACATCTGCTGCTGTGAAAACAAAGTGGAAACATGAACGCAGCAGCAGGAAAAGTCATTTTGAACGCTGCACACAAGATGACTTTTCTGTGGATCATCAGTGGAAAATATTGTCCACAAGTGATTTCAGCAGCATGTGGTGGTTGAGGCCAGTGTTCCTTCAACAGCTGTTTCCTCTTGCTCACATCTGTTTGACAGAATCAAAGGAGTGAAAGAGTTAGAAATGTGTTCCAGTTTGATCCAGGTGAAGTTGAAGAATTCAAAGTGAAAGAATTCAACAAGAGCCTCAACAGTCTTCTACTCTCCATCATGTTCAGCCTCTGGATTGAGACGTTTCAAACTGAAAAGTTCATTTCCTTTGGCTTCCAATGATTTTAGCAGCTCAAGTCTTTTTTCATCGACTCCTTTAAGAATAGATTTGGACTTGTTCTTAAATGTTGTGTTTGAACACCTTCACTTTGTTGTTTTATGGATGTTATTTTGGAGTTTGTTGTTCAGCACATTGGTCAACTCTTGTTGTTTAAATCTGCTTTATTAATAAAGTTGATCTCATTTGATTCATGGATCAGCCTGTATTCTATATTTATACAACATGTAATGATGTTACACAACTATTTGATGTTTTTCTAAGAGAATGGCTGAACTTTAGGACTTGATGACAGTTTTTCTACCTGATTGTTGTTTATTTGATGAAGAAATGTGATTTGATGTCTCTGTGATTTAAATGTGTCTGGAATGACAAAAAGAAAAAAGAACTTGAACAAGTTTCTGTCCACAGTCACACTGACTAAAGCTGACACATTAAAGCTGGTCAAACTTTGCTCGGCGGCTCCTCTCATCACTCCGTCCTGGAGTTTATTGCTGAAGGCTGTTTTTGTCCAAGTGGACAGATGTCTGAGCCTGAAGACCAAGGAGACAGCAGCTGTTCAGATCCTGAACAAGGATCCAGATGTTTCCAGGACTCTGATAAAGAGCTTGATCCCAGACGTGTGTGTTCATGAAGATTCAACACTTTTCTTTCTGCTCTGCTTGAAGATGCACCACAAGCTGCTCATCTTTCATGACATCATCTAGTTTGTGTTGATTAAACACTAATCCTTCTTAAACTACATCAGATGGGTCTAAATTCAGTGAAATATTGACAAGTTGCCATGGGAACACAGAAACTGAATGATGTAGAGCTGAAGAACAGATCAGTTTGAGCTCTTATTTTGAAGAGCAGCAGCTAACGGAAGTGATGTTCTCCCAGCACCGGAAAATGTTCAGTTGTGACGTCAGTGCTTGTTGTTCTGCTCCGTAGCTACGAGCTGAAGGCCTTTTCTCTCGACTGCTGCTCAAATGAGTTGAAGTGAACGTTCAATTGAGCTGTAACATCTGTAAATGTTGCTGACCGGAAGTGAACAGATGTGGAGACAGCGGCTCAAACAGCTGGAAGCAGAGGAAGAAGAAAAGTCTGAGGATTTTGGAAGTAGAGCTGCAGCTCAGCAACAAATGGAGCAAGACACATGTTAGATGCTGTTTTCAGTCCCAACCATCAACTGCATTCCAGAATCAATCAGTTTACAAATTCAGCCCCGCTACCTGGTATGACAGTGTTCTGTTTAATGTATAAGAGTTTTCGGTGATAATTTAAACAAGTGTCAATACATTTATTATGTTCATTGTGTCTTCTTGGTCTGCTGCCCTCATACATCTCCTCCTACATGTCTTTACGTGAGTGCAGCTACAGCGTGCACTCTCAGGACATGATTACCTGCAGTGTTCCGTCAGTGAGGACTGAACTTGGAAAAAGGGCCTTCTCCTACTCCGCTCCTGCTTCATGGAACATCTTACAAAAAGATCTGAAGCTCTCGACCTTGACTTCTCTAAATGGTTTTCAGAATCTGTTGGAATCCTGGCAAAAACCAATGCAGATTTGTTCCTGTCTTTGATTTTATACATCTACCTTATAATGTTTTGCTAGTTTTTTGATACTTTGTTAAAAAAAGAAAGAAAAAAAAATCTTTTGTTTTTTTCTCTCTTTTTGTTTTCTATTGTTTATTGTTTGTTTGTTTATTGTTTATTGAAATTCTATCACTGCTGTTCATTGTTCTTTAGTTTTAGCAGGTCGCTTTCGTAAATGAGCCCATGAGGTTCAAAAGATTTACCTGACTAAATAAAGGTTAAATGAATGTGTGAACAGGTAAGTAAGTAAGTAAGTAAGTAAGTAAGTAAGTAAGTAAGTAAGTAAGTAAGTAAGTAAGTAAGTAAGTAAGTAAGTAAGTAAGTAAGTAAGTAAGTAAGTAAGTAAGTAAGTAAGTAAGTAAGTAAGTAAGTAAGTAAGTAAGTAAGTAAGTAAGTAAGTAAGTAAGTAAGTAAGTAAGTAAGTAAGTAAGTAAGTAAGTAAGTAAGTAAGTAAGTAAGTAAGTAAGTAAGTAAGTAAGTAAGTAAGTAAGTAAGTAAGTAAGTAAGTAAGTAAGTAAGTAAGTAAGTAAGTAAGTAAGTAAGTAAGTAAGTAAGTAAGTAAGTAAGTAAGTAAGTAAGTAAGTAAGTAAGTAAGTAAGTAAGTAAGTAAGTAAGTAAGTAAGTAAGTAAGTAAGTAAGTAAGTAAGTAAGTAAGTAAGTAAGTAAGTAAGTAAGTAAGTAAGTAAGTAAGTAAGTAAGTAAGTAAGTAAGTAAGTAAGTAAGTAAGTAAGTAAGTAAGTAAGTAAGTAAGTAAGTAAGTAAGTAAGTAAGTAAGTAAGTAAGTAAGTAAGTAAGTAAGTAAGTAAGTAAGTAAGTAAGAAAGATTAATAATAAAGTTATGAACAAATATGACTGTGTTGAACAAACAAAACTTATATGAATATGTAAACTGAAAATAATTACATAAACACTCATTTTAAACACAACAGCCACTTACAACTTGTAAATATCACAATCTGCATCCGCTTTAAAAAAAACTCCGCCCCTTAAAGAGTGGTGGGGGTGAGTGCCGAGCTAACCAGGCAGTCGTATGCGGGCAGGAGCCCACAGGCAACGGACATGAACAGACGGAGGAGGTGCCTGGAGGTTTCACATGTGGAGTCAGACAGTGAATTCAGAGGAGAAGAGTCTGAACCGTCAAGGAGGAGGGGGGTAGGATGAAAATGTTTACAAATGTAGATGTTTAACAACCTGTTAAAATACAACAAAATGCAGGAAATCACATCTACTTTATTCAACATTTTCTGGGGGAGGAGCACAGACTGAGTCAGATGTTCCTGTTGATGGTCAGTGGGATTTTTCTGTTTCTAAACTTTATGTTGTAAATTGTTGCTGTCTGAATCTAAATGACTTGAATGTTGGTGACGTAACTCTAAAGACACGTGTATGAAAAGAGTTGGACACTTTGTGAATAAACAGTGAAGACAGAGGTTCAGTGTTGTCCTCAGTGTCCCTGATGATGGAGGAGGTTGTGGACTTGTTCAGTGTGATGGTCCCATCAGGCTGCATCAGGCCTCCTGAAGGCCCACAAGCTCACAGCTCTTTTTCCACAGCTTCACCTGCACATCAGAGTCAGAGGACTGCATGGAGATCATTGTGGATCAAGATGGATCCAAAGCTTCATCACTTCATGTTCATCCAGTGAAGACTTGGAGGGAGTTTCTTTAAAAGCTCCTCGTTACAAACTATGAAGTCAAACATGAAAATGTTCTCCTCCAGTGTGAAAGAGTTGACTCCGGTAGTTTTCCACATATGTTCATGTGTAATTCTGACATGTGTCTACAAACTGTGTGTGAACAGAGCACTCAGCTGAATGTGACAAACATCATGTGGAAACTGGAGTCACATGATGGAGCTCCATTTGTCTGCTGGAGTCTGTGGAGGTCAACAAATATGGAGGAATGGGACAAGCGTAGAATCTCCTAGAAGACGTTTAGGTGGAAATATAAGAACGAATCTGCAGCTAAACGCTAAATAAAAGAGACAAAATGAGTAAAGCAGCTATAATAATAATAAAACAGAAGTCATCATTTATCTGCTGCCAAACTTTACTCAACAAATTAGAAGATAAACACAAAGTAACAAATTCAAACTGTTCTCCATCACAAACGACTTTTCCACACACGTCAACATTGTTCACCTGTTTTCTGTCACTTCGGCTGTTTCCGCAGCTAAACAAACACTTGCTAGTTGGCAGCTGGCTCCATTTTGGTTGATCATTCTTTAATGAGGAATGCATTAAGCATCGAGATGAGAACAAACTTGAAGGATTTAGTTTTTGACTTCCTGATTTGTTGGAGCGCTCTTCATGACTTTGTGCTGAGTGTTTTTACTCTGAACTTCTAAACATACAAGAAATAAAATGTTTGTTTTTCACAAAGTTCAACGTTTTGTTCAGCACGTCCAGAGACTGTTGCAAATGTAAATGTTCAATGTTTTCCTCACAGAAACCTGCGCACATTTCAAGAAATCCATCAGAGGTTTGAGTTTAGTAAATCAGTGAACATCAACAGATCCAGTGATTTGGATTCAAAAGATCCAAAACTCCACAGAAACCAGTTTGAGCTCAACGGAGACATTTTTGTCCATTTTATAGTCAAACACAAAGACATTTAAATCTAAATCATTCTTTGGACATCAAAAATCTTATGACTGTAATTAAATCTGTTTATTTTTAAAGTTTCCAAAACTCATGTTTCCATCAAATCACAAAGTTTTGTTAACGAATGTGAAAGTTGATGTTAAATAGTTGAAAGCTTCATTTCAAAGTGAACCTTTGGTTCAGTGTTTGTCAGAAATGTTTGGTTGTGAAGCTCAGGCTTTAGATGATGGATGGACAGACAGACAATAAACAGATGTTTGAATGATCCAGAGGAACAGTTCAAAAACACATCTGGAAATGTTTCAACATAGAAACTACTTTCATGTTTTGAAACACTCAAATGTTTTTTCACCCAAAAGTGTTTTTGTGTTTTTTGACTGAACTCACAGAGTTGAGATGTTTTCAAAGTCAAAATGATTTTCTTTCCTTCATCAGCAGCTAAATGTAGAATATTTGACGCTTCATGGAGTCACATAGTGTTTCATCAAACAGCTGCTTGTGCTGCTGTTTTAAATTGTGTCCTAAATGTGAAAAGTGATGCGAGGACATCATTTGATTGTGCACTCTGAAGACTTTAGAGAAAGACAAACAGAGGTTTCTGTGAGACACTTGAAGCTGGACGTGTTCATTGAAGTGTTTCTTGTGAGCTGCAGACTCCAACATGTCTCTGGTCTCAGACTCAAACACTCGGGACACATCAGCTGAAATAAAGTCCACTTTGCTGCAAACATCTGCTGCTGTGAAAACAAAGTGGAAACATGAACGCAGCAGCAGGAAAAGTCATTTTGAACGCTGCACACAAGATGACTTTTCTGTGGATCATCAGTGGAAAATATTGTCCACAAGTGATTTCAGCAGCATGTGGTGGTTGAGGCCAGTGTTCCTTCAACAGCTGTTTCCTCTTGCTCACATCTGTTTGACAGAATCAAAGGAGTGAAAGAGTTAGAAATGTGTTCCAGTTTGATCCAGGTGAAGTTGAAGAATTCAAAGTGAAAGAATTCAACAAGAGCCTCAACAGTCTTCTACTCTCCATCATGTTCAGCCTCTGGATTGAGACGTTTCAAACTGAAAAGTTCATTTCCTTTGGCTTCCAATGATTTTAGCAGCTCAAGTCTTTTTTCATTGACTCCTTTAAGAATAGATTTGGACTTGTTCTTAAATGTTGTGTTTGAACACCTTCACTTTGTTGTTTTATGGATGTTATTTTGGAGTTTGTTGTTCAGCACATTGGTCAACTCTTGTTGTTTAAATCTGCTTTATTAATAAAGTTGATCTCATTTGATTCATGGATCAGCCTGTATTCTATATTTATACAACATGTAATGATGTTACACAACTATTTGATGTTTTTTCTAAGAGAATGGCTGAACTTTAGGACTTGATGACAGTTTTTCTACCTGATTGTTGTTTATTTGATGAAGAAATGTGATTTGATGTCTCTGTGATTTAAATGTGTCTGGAATGACAAAAAGAAAAAAGAACTTGAACAAGTTTCTGTCCACAGTCACACTGACTAAAGCTGACACATTAAAGCTGGTCAAACTTTGCTCGGCGGCTCCTCTCATCACTCCGTCCTGGAGTTTATTGCTGAAGGCTGTTTTTGTCCAAGTGGACAGATGTCTGAGCCTGAAGACCAAGGAGACAGCAGCTGTTCAGATCCTGAACAAGGATCCAGATGTTTCCAGGACTCTGATAAAGAGCTTGATCCCAGACGTGTGTGTTCATGAAGATTCAACACTTTTCTTTCTGCTCTGCTTGAAGATGCACCACAAGCTGCTCATCTTTCATGACATCATCTAGTTTGTGTTGATTAAACACTAATCCTTCTTAAACTACATCAGATGGGTCTAAATTCAGTGAAATATTGACAAGTTGCCATGGGAACACAGAAACTGAATGATGTAGAGCTGAAGAACAGATCAGTTTGAGCTCTTATTTTGAAGAGCAGCAGCTAACGGAAGTGATGTTCTCCCAGCACCGGAAAATGTTCAGTTGTGACGTCAGTGCTTGTTGTTCTGCTCCGTAGCTACGAGCTGAAGGCCTTTTCTCTCGACTGCTGCTCAAATGAGTTGAAGTGAACGTTCAATTGAGCTGTAACATCTGTAAATGTTGCTGACCGGAAGTGAACAGATGTGGAGACAGCGGCTCAAACAGCTGGAAGCAGAGGAAGAAGAAAAGTCTGAGGATTTTGGAAGTAGAGCTGCAGCTCAGCAACAAATGGAGCAAGACACATGTTAGATGCTGTTTTCAGTCCCAACCATCAACTGCATTCCAGAATCAATCAGTTTACAAATTCAGCCCCGCTACCTGGTATGACAGTGTTCTGTTTAATGTATAAGAGTTTTCGGTGATAATTTAAACAAGTGTCAATACATTTATTATGTTCATTGTGTCTTCTTGGTCTGCTGCCCTCATACATCTCCTCCTACATGTCTTTACGTGAGTGCAGCTACAGCGTGCACTCTCAGGACATGATTACCTGCAGTGTTCCGTCAGTGAGGACTGAACTTGGAAAAAGGGCCTTCTCCTACTCCGCTCCTGCTTCATGGAACATCTTACAAAAAGATCTGAAGCTCTCGACCTTGACTTCTCTAAATGGTTTTCAGAATCTGTTGGAATCCTGGCAAAAACCAATGCAGATTTGTTCCTGTCTTTGATTTTATACATCTACCTTATAATGTTTTGCTAGTTTTTTGATACTTTGTTAAAAAAAGAAAGAAAAAAAAATCTTTTGTTTTTTTCTCTCTTTTTGTTTTCTATTGTTTATTGTTTGTTTGTTTATTGTTTATTGAAATTCTATCACTGCTGTTCATTGTTCTTTAGTTTTAGCAGGTCGCTTTCGTAAATGAGCCCATGAGGTTCAAAAGATTTACCTGACTAAATAAAGGTTAAATGAATGTGTGAACAGGTAAGTAAGTAAGTAAGTAAGTAAGTAAGTAAGTAAGTAAGTAAGTAAGTAAGTAAGTAAGTAAGTAAGTAAGTAAGTAAGTAAGTAAGTAAGTAAGTAAGTAAGTAAGTAAGTAAGTAAGTAAGTAAGTAAGTAAGTAAGTAAGTAAGTAAGTAAGTAAGTAAGTAAGTAAGTAAGTAAGTAAGTAAGTAAGTAAGTAAGTAAGTAAGTAAGTAAGTAAGTAAGTAAGTAAGTAAGTAAGTAAGTAAGTAAGTAAGTAAGTAAGTAAGTAAGTAAGTAAGTAAGTAAGTAAGTAAGTAAGTAAGTAAGTAAGTAAGTAAGTAAGTAAGTAAGTAAGTAAGTAAGTAAGTAAGTAAGTAAGTAAGTAAGTAAGTAAGTAAGTAAGTAAGTAAGTAAGTAAGTAAGTAAGTAAGTAAGTAAGTAAGTAAGTAAGTAAGTAAGTAAGTAAGTAAGTAAGTAAGTAAGTAAGTAAGTAAGTAAGTAAGTAAGTAAGTAAGTAAGTAAGTAAGTAAGTAAGTAAGTAAGTAAGTAAGTAAGTAAGTAAGTAAGAAAGATTAATAATAAAGTTATGAACAAATATGACTGTGTTGAACAAACAAAACTTATATGAATATGTAAACTGAAAATAATTACATAAACACTCATTTTAAACACAACAGCCACTTACAACTTGTAAATATCACAATCTGCATCCGCTTTAAAAAAAACTCCGCCCCTTAAAGAGTGGTGGGGGTGAGTGCCGAGCTAACCAGGCAGTCGTATGCGGGCAGGAGCCCACAGGCAACGGACATGAACAGACGGAGGAGGTGCCTGGAGGTTTCACATGTGGAGTCAGACAGTGAATTCAGAGGAGAAGAGTCTGAACCGTCAAGGAGGAGGGGGGTAGGATGAAAATGTTTACAAATGTAGATGTTTAACAACCTGTTAAAATACAACAAAATGCAGGAAATCACATCTACTTTATTCAACATTTTCTGGGGGAGGAGCACAGACTGAGTCAGATGTTCCTGTTGATGGTCAGTGGGATTTTTCTGTTTCTAAACTTTATGTTGTAAATTGTTGCTGTCTGAATCTAAATGACTTGAATGTTGGTGACGTAACTCTAAAGACACGTGTATGAAAAGAGTTGGACACTTTGTGAATAAACAGTGAAGACAGAGGTTCAGTGTTGTCCTCAGTGTCCCTGATGATGGAGGAGGTTGTGGACTTGTTCAGTGTGATGGTCCCATCAGGCTGCATCAGGCCTCCTGAAGGCCCACAAGCTCACAGCTCTTTTTCCACAGCTTCACCTGCACATCAGAGTCAGAGGACTGCATGGAGATCATTGTGGATCAAGATGGATCCAAAGCTTCATCACTTCATGTTCATCCAGTGAAGACTTGGAGGGAGTTTCTTTAAAAGCTCCTCGTTACAAACTATGAAGTCAAACATGAAAATGTTCTCCTCCAGTGTGAAAGAGTTGACTCCGGTAGTTTTCCACATATGTTCATGTGTAATTCTGACATGTGTCTACAAACTGTGTGTGAACAGAGCACTCAGCTGAATGTGACAAACATCATGTGGAAACTGGAGTCACATGATGGAGCTCCATTTGTCTGCTGGAGTCTGTGGAGGTCAACAAATATGGAGGAATGGGACAAGCGTAGAATCTCCTAGAAGACGTTTAGGTGGAAATATAAGAACGAATCTGCAGCTAAACGCTAAATAAAAGAGACAAAATGAGTAAAGCAGCTATAATAATAATAAAACAGAAGTCATCATTTATCTGCTGCCAAACTTTACTCAACAAATTAGAAGATAAACACAAAGTAACAAATTCAAACTGTTCTCCATCACAAACGACTTTTCCACACACGTCAACATTGTTCACCTGTTTTCTGTCACTTCGGCTGTTTCCGCAGCTAAACAAACACTTGCTAGTTGGCAGCTGGCTCCATTTTGGTTGATCATTCTTTAATGAGGAATGCATTAAGCATCGAGATGAGAACAAACTTGAAGGATTTAGTTTTTGACTTCCTGATTTGTTGGAGCGCTCTTCATGACTTTGTGCTGAGTGTTTTTACTCTGAACTTCTAAACATACAAGAAATAAAATGTTTGTTTTTCACAAAGTTCAACGTTTTGTTCAGCACGTCCAGAGACTGTTGCAAATGTAAATGTTCAATGTTTTCCTCACAGAAACCTGCGCACATTTCAAGAAATCCATCAGAGGTTTGAGTTTAGTAAATCAGTGAACATCAACAGATCCAGTGATTTGGATTCAAAAGATCCAAAACTCCACAGAAACCAGTTTGAGCTCAACGGAGACATTTTTGTCCATTTTATAGTCAAACACAAAGACATTTAAATCTAAATCATTCTTTGGACATCAAAAATCTTATGACTGTAATTAAATCTGTTTATTTTTAAAGTTTCCAAAACTCATGTTTCCATCAAATCACAAAGTTTTGTTAACGAATGTGAAAGTTGATGTTAAATAGTTGAAAGCTTCATTTCAAAGTGAACCTTTGGTTCAGTGTTTGTCAGAAATGTTTGGTTGTGAAGCTCAGGCTTTAGATGATGGATGGACAGACAGACAATAAACAGATGTTTGAATGATCCAGAGGAACAGTTCAAAAACACATCTGGAAATGTTTCAACATAGAAACTACTTTCATGTTTTGAAACACTCAAATGTTTTTTCACCCAAAAGTGTTTTTGTGTTTTTTGACTGAACTCACAGAGTTGAGATGTTTTCAAAGTCAAAATGATTTTCTTTCCTTCATCAGCAGCTAAATGTAGAATATTTGACGCTTCATGGAGTCACATAGTGTTTCATCAAACAGCTGCTTGTGCTGCTGTTTTAAATTGTGTCCTAAATGTGAAAAGTGATGCGAGGACATCATTTGATTGTCCACTCTGAAGACTTTAGAGAAAGACAAACAGAGGTTTCTGTGAGACACTTGAAGCTGGACGTGTTCATTGAAGTGTTTCTTGTGAGCTGCAGACTCCAACATGTCTCTGGTCTCAGACTCAAACACTCGGGACACATCAGCTGAAATAAAGTCCACTTTGCTGCAAACATCTGCTGCTGTGAAAACAAAGTGGAAACATGAACGCAGCAGCAGGAAAAGTCATTTTGAACGCTGCACACAAGATGACTTTTCTGTGGATCATCAGTGGAAAATATTGTCCACAAGTGATTTCAGCAGCATGTGGTGGTTGAGGCCAGTGTTCCTTCAACAGCTGTTTCCTCTTGCTCACATCTGTTTGACAGAATCAAAGGAGTGAAAGAGTTAGAAATGTGTTCCAGTTTGATCCAGGTGAAGTTGAAGAATTCAAAGTGAAAGAATTCAACAAGAGCCTCAACAGTCTTCTACTCTCCATCATGTTCAGCCTCTGGATTGAGACGTTTCAAACTGAAAAGTTCATTTCCTTTGGCTTCCAATGATTTTAGCAGCTCAAGTCTTTTTTCATCGACTCCTTTAAGAATAGATTTGGACTTGTTCTTAAATGTTGTGTTTGAACACCTTCACTTTGTTGTTTTATGGATGTTATTTTGGAGTTTGTTGTTCAGCACATTGGTCAACTCTTGTTGTTTAAATCTGCTTTATTAATAAAGTTGATCTCATTTGATTCATGGATCAGCCTGTATTCTATATTTATACAACATGTAATGATGTTACACAACTATTTGATGTTTTTCTAAGAGAATGGCTGAACTTTAGGACTTGATGACAGTTTTTCTACCTGATTGTTGTTTATTTGATGAAGAAATGTGATTTGATGTCTCTGTGATTTAAATGTGTCTGGAATGACAAAAAGAAAAAAGAACTTGAACAAGTTTCTGTCCACAGTCACACTGACTAAAGCTGACACATTAAAGCTGGTCAAACTTTGCTCGGCGGCTCCTCTCATCACTCCGTCCTGGAGTTTATTGCTGAAGGCTGTTTTTGTCCAAGTGGACAGATGTCTGAGCCTGAAGACCAAGGAGACAGCAGCTGTTCAGATCCTGAACAAGGATCCAGATGTTTCCAGGACTCTGATAAAGAGCTTGATCCCAGACGTGTGTGTTCATGAAGATTCAACACTTTTCTTTCTGCTCTGCTTGAAGATGCACCACAAGCTGCTCATCTTTCATGACATCATCTAGTTTGTGTTGATTAAACACTAATCCTTCTTAAACTACATCAGATGGGTCTAAATTCAGTGAAATATTGACAAGTTGCCATGGGAACACAGAAACTGAATGATGTAGAGCTGAAGAACAGATCAGTTTGAGCTCTTATTTTGAAGAGCAGCAGCTAACGGAAGTGATGTTCTCCCAGCACCGGAAAATGTTCAGTTGTGACGTCAGTGCTTGTTGTTCTGCTCCGTAGCTACGAGCTGAAGGCCTTTTCTCTCGACTGCTGCTCAAATGAGTTGAAGTGAACGTTCAATTGAGCTGTAACATCTGTAAATGTTGCTGACCGGAAGTGAACAGATGTGGAGACAGCGGCTCAAACAGCTGGAAGCAGAGGAAGAAGAAAAGTCTGAGGATTTTGGAAGTAGAGCTGCAGCTCAGCAACAAATGGAGCAAGACACATGTTAGATGCTGTTTTCAGTCCCAACCATCAACTGCATTCCAGAATCAATCAGTTTACAAATTCAGCCCCGCTACCTGGTATGACAGTGTTCTGTTTAATGTATAAGAGTTTTCGGTGATAATTTAAACAAGTGTCAATACATTTATTATGTTCATTGTGTCTTCTTGGTCTGCTGCCCTCATACATCTCCTCCTACATGTCTTTACGTGAGTGCAGCTACAGCGTGCACTCTCAGGACATGATTACCTGCAGTGTTCCGTCAGTGAGGACTGAACTTGGAAAAAGGGCCTTCTCCTACTCCGCTCCTGCTTCATGGAACATCTTACAAAAAGATCTGAAGCTCTCGACCTTGACTTCTCTAAATGGTTTTCAGAATCTGTTGGAATCCTGGCAAAAACCAATGCAGATTTGTTCCTGTCTTTGATTTTATACATCTACCTTATAATGTTTTGCTAGTTTTTTGATACTTTGTTAAAAAAAGAAAGAAAAAAAAATCTTTTGTTTTTTTCTCTCTTTTTGTTTTCTATTGTTTATTGTTTGTTTGTTTATTGTTTATTGAAATTCTATCACTGCTGTTCATTGTTCTTTAGTTTTAGCAGGTCGCTTTCGTAAATGAGCCCATGAGGTTCAAAAGATTTACCTGACTAAATAAAGGTTAAATGAATGTGTGAACAGGTAAGTAAGTAAGTAAGTAAGTAAGTAAGTAAGTAAGTAAGTAAGTAAGTAAGTAAGTAAGTAAGTAAGTAAGTAAGTAAGTAAGTAAGTAAGTAAGTAAGTAAGTAAGTAAGTAAGTAAGTAAGTAAGTAAGTAAGTAAGTAAGTAAGTAAGTAAGTAAGTAAGTAAGTAAGTAAGTAAGTAAGTAAGTAAGTAAGTAAGTAAGTAAGTAAGTAAGTAAGTAAGTAAGTAAGTAAGTAAGTAAGTAAGTAAGTAAGTAAGTAAGTAAGTAAGTAAGTAAGTAAGTAAGTAAGTAAGTAAGTAAGTAAGTAAGTAAGTAAGTAAGTAAGTAAGTAAGTAAGTAAGTAAGTAAGTAAGTAAGTAAGTAAGTAAGTAAGTAAGTAAGTAAGTAAGTAAGTAAGTAAGTAAGTAAGTAAGTAAGTAAGTAAGTAAGTAAGTAAGTAAGTAAGTAAGTAAGTAAGTAAGTAAGTAAGTAAGTAAGTAAGTAAGTAAGTAAGTAAGTAAGTAAGTAAGTAAGTAAGTAAGTAAGTAAGTAAGAAAGATTAATAATAAAGTTATGAACAAATATGACTGTGTTGAACAAACAAAACTTATATGAATATGTAAACTGAAAATAATTACATAAACACTCATTTTAAACACAACAGCCACTTACAACTTGTAAATATCACAATCTGCATCCGCTTTAAAAAAAACTCCGCCCCTTAAAGAGTGGTGGGGGTGAGTGCCGAGCTAACCAGGCAGTCGTATGCGGGCAGGAGCCCACAGGCAACGGACATGAACAGACGGAGGAGGTGCCTGGAGGTTTCACATGTGGAGTCAGACAGTGAATTCAGAGGAGAAGAGTCTGAACCGTCAAGGAGGAGGGGGGTAGGATGAAAATGTTTACAAATGTAGATGTTTAACAACCTGTTAAAATACAACAAAATGCAGGAAATCACATCTACTTTATTCAACATTTTCTGGGGGAGGAGCACAGACTGAGTCAGATGTTCCTGTTGATGGTCAGTGGGATTTTTCTGTTTCTAAACTTTATGTTGTAAATTGTTGCTGTCTGAATCTAAATGACTTGAATGTTGGTGACGTAACTCTAAAGACACGTGTATGAAAAGAGTTGGACACTTTGTGAATAAACAGTGAAGACAGAGGTTCAGTGTTGTCCTCAGTGTCCCTGATGATGGAGGAGGTTGTGGACTTGTTCAGTGTGATGGTCCCATCAGGCTGCATCAGGCCTCCTGAAGGCCCACAAGCTCACAGCTCTTTTTCCACAGCTTCACCTGCACATCAGAGTCAGAGGACTGCATGGAGATCATTGTGGATCAAGATGGATCCAAAGCTTCATCACTTCATGTTCATCCAGTGAAGACTTGGAGGGAGTTTCTTTAAAAGCTCCTCGTTACAAACTATGAAGTCAAACATGAAAATGTTCTCCTCCAGTGTGAAAGAGTTGACTCCGGTAGTTTTCCACATATGTTCATGTGTAATTCTGACATGTGTCTACAAACTGTGTGTGAACAGAGCACTCAGCTGAATGTGACAAACATCATGTGGAAACTGGAGTCACATGATGGAGCTCCATTTGTCTGCTGGAGTCTGTGGAGGTCAACAAATATGGAGGAATGGGACAAGCGTAGAATCTCCTAGAAGACGTTTAGGTGGAAATATAAGAACGAATCTGCAGCTAAACGCTAAATAAAAGAGACAAAATGAGTAAAGCAGCTATAATAATAATAAAACAGAAGTCATCATTTATCTGCTGCCAAACTTTACTCAACAAATTAGAAGATAAACACAAAGTAACAAATTCAAACTGTTCTCCATCACAAACGACTTTTCCACACACGTCAACATTGTTCACCTGTTTTCTGTCACTTCGGCTGTTTCCGCAGCTAAACAAACACTTGCTAGTTGGCAGCTGGCTCCATTTTGGTTGATCATTCTTTAATGAGGAATGCATTAAGCATCGAGATGAGAACAAACTTGAAGGATTTAGTTTTTGACTTCCTGATTTGTTGGAGCGCTCTTCATGACTTTGTGCTGAGTGTTTTTACTCTGAACTTCTAAACATACAAGAAATAAAATGTTTGTTTTTCACAAAGTTCAACGTTTTGTTCAGCACGTCCAGAGACTGTTGCAAATGTAAATGTTCAATGTTTTCCTCACAGAAACCTGCGCACATTTCAAGAAATCCATCAGAGGTTTGAGTTTAGTAAATCAGTGAACATCAACAGATCCAGTGATTTGGATTCAAAAGATCCAAAACTCCACAGAAACCAGTTTGAGCTCAACGGAGACATTTTTGTCCATTTTATAGTCAAACACAAAGACATTTAAATCTAAATCATTCTTTGGACATCAAAAATCTTATGACTGTAATTAAATCTGTTTATTTTTAAAGTTTCCAAAACTCATGTTTCCATCAAATCACAAAGTTTTGTTAACGAATGTGAAAGTTGATGTTAAATAGTTGAAAGCTTCATTTCAAAGTGAACCTTTGGTTCAGTGTTTGTCAGAAATGTTTGGTTGTGAAGCTCAGGCTT